>QBTX01002191.1:13896-23987 GCA_003063285.2 Arachis monticola
AAACTTTAAATTCTAACCCTATAACGATAGAGAAGAAAAATATTAGAATTTAGAATTCTCAAAATTAATATATATAATAAGAGTATTTTAATCATTTTATATAATAGGAGTATTGTAGTCATTTTTTATAAAAAATAATTTTAATTTAGATTGATTCAAAATTTGATTCACTTTTTTTCAGTCAAATTAATTTATCTGACCTAATTTTGATAAAAATAACATAATTTAAGTGATTATATGTATTAAATTTTAATTATTAAAAAAAATATTTAAAAAAAGATGTTGTGTCTTTATGGGAGCATCCCAAAATAAAATTCAAATATTTTAACTATTTATTTTGCCTCTAAAAGTTTGTTCAATATTTTTTTACTATTAAACATATTCAATTAAGAAAGTTTAATCTGAAAATTCTTAATAATTTATTTAATCATAAAACAATATTTACATAATTATTTTAATGGTTGATTTGATTAACTTAAATTTAAAAATATGAATTAAAAATATAATATGTCCTTTTAATAATTATGCATCCAATAGCATTCTTTTTCCAAATTTGACAAAAGAGTATTTAAATATAAATCACATTAACATCAATTAAATTTTGATCAAAATTAATTCTACAAAAATATATTAACACTAAAATCTGTTTACACTCCAAACACACATTCTTTAAAAACATTCTACATTCCTATAGGTCTCGGATGAAGGGTTTTGTAAATGAGTAATTCAGAGAAAAAGTAAGTATTCTTTAAAAATTCACAGTTACTACTTGAAGTTTATTATTAATAAAAATTAGTGTAAGAAATTTAAGATTTCAGTGGCAGTAAATGTATAAAATTCTTATTTTCTTAAAGAATTGTTAAAAGAYTGTCTTAAAACACTACTTTTAAGTTAAGCTAAATTATAGTTTTTGTTTTATTAAAAAGATAATATTATTTCATTACATTGGATTTTTTCACTATTTTATCCAGACCTTTATATATATAAAAAATTTAAAAATATTATTTATATATTAAAATTTAATTTATTTTAATATATATTTTATACTAATACCTAATTTGAGTAATTTATCTATATACGTACATATTTAACATGGTTGAAAATATTAGAGTGGTTTGATTTGAATTTTGATCTCTCTTTGTTGTGGAGAATGGAATTTGGTCCCTTCAATTTAATTATACACCATAAGAAAATTTTAACTATGGTATTTATCATTTTTTATTTATTATTATATTATATAAAAATTAATTAATGTAAATATGACTCGCTATCGATGAATACAATTATACAAAAGAAGATGAGACTTGTTTTCTTGACAAGATTGGAGTGCTACTAGTAGTTACAGATCTAAAAAATTTTAAGAGCCGAAACAAAATATATATAATATAATAATAATTTTTATAATAAAATTATTATGTGTATATAAAAATTAATTATTAAATTATTTATTAACTATTATGTTTATGTGTATATACATATATTTTTTAATTTATTTTTAATATACATTTTGTATTTTAATATATATTTTATATAGGTAATTCTTTTTTACGAACATATAGCATGATTATTATAATTATATTTTGTTATTATAAAATATAATTAATCTTTGAAATATCTAATTTACAAATTAAAATACTAAAATAGTAATTTAAACAATAACATATAATTTAAAATTTTATTTTTTAAATTTTTATTTTAAAGAAATTAAGTAATCATTTACTTAATACAATACAGATCGAAACAGTCGTCTTTATATACTGGAATACTCAGTGAATACTATATACACTATATAGTATATATATGATATTAGTATATTATGATATATATCACTAAACAATTATTAATAATTTACTTTTCATACAATTAGAAATTAACTCTTACTGATATTCTGATAGTTAAAAGTTCTTTATCAATTAATGTTGTTGTACAAGGTGAAAAAAATAAAAGCTGAATTTAAGAAGAAGAGGATAAATATGCATACACTTCAAGTTGATTTAAGAAAGAAACTAATCTAATTTTAGATTGATCATTCTTATTCTAATATTTTTTTTTTATTTTTATGTTTTAAGTAATTAATGTAATTGATTCAAAATTTTTTTTTTTTTTTTTTTTTCTTGTTTTCAAATTTAAATAATTTAAAAAAAAAAAAAAATCAATATTCAATTATCATTAGGTATTACTAACTCCAAAAAAAGTGTTCAGGAAGTTGTTAGCGGGTGCGCTTGCCCCGCAAGCTCAATAACTAGTTAAATGTCCTGGGTATTAGGCTTGACAATACTATATTGCTATCTCGTGGGTACATGTAATCGGAATCTAATCCGTTCGAGTAGGATTGTCTACCCTACCCACTACGTTTCGTACGGGTAGGGTAGGCAGTCGGTGCGAGTTGCTTGCGGGAGGGTAGGATATGTCCGGATTCATGAGTATGCTGGTGTGGTATGTACTACCTTTACCTCGGTGCGAGATGATTAGCTGTGTGGCATTTCTTGATGATTTAGAGGTAAGTAATCATCTAGGTAAGAAGTGTTATATGGTAGGTAAAGAAAGTAAGCTCGTGTGAACGTATAATCTATTTTCGTAGTAAAAATTGTGATAGTAACTACTGAAATAGTGTGATGGATAATATTAATGTTTAATTTTTATATTAGATTTTTTTTAAGATTTCTATTATTTTTAATTTGGAACTTAGTTTTTTTATTTTCCTATTTTTTTTTTTTTTTTTTTTTTTTTTTTTTTTTTTTTTTTTTTTTTTTTTTTTTTGAAATTTGTTTTATTTTTTCTGTTTGTTTTTTTTTTTTTTTTTTTTTTTTTAAACATATATTATGGAGGGTGCGGGTAGGGTAGGTTAATGGGATATTTCTTAATCCCGTAGGTAGGAGGGTAGGTGTAAGAATTTTAAAAGTATTTTAAACTTCGCGAGTGTAGGATTAGGATAGAGGTGCTAAACCGCTACCCCTTAACCTATTGCCTAACTGTCTGAAAGGCTGGCGTTTGTTTTTTAGAGACAGCAGGATAGAACGATAGAGCGACACACACTGAAACGGGAGGACAATTAGGGACGGGAGACAGCGCTAAACATTCACTTTTGGTGTATTGGTGTTTGGTCGATGGAAAGACAACTAAATGGTAGATGTCTAGTCCAATTTGTTTGGATACATATAGACGAAGACTAAAAATATTATATAAAATATAAAATAAAAAAAAACTTGATTCCAAAAATTTCTCTACATGCAATACATTAAATTAAAAAACTAATGAAGGTAACGTAGGAGTAATACCAGAGCGGAACTTGAACAAAATATTGTGAAGAGGCAAAAGAAAATTGTTAATAAAAAAAATATTTATGGTATTTTTATTCAAAATAAATTTATCAAATATAAATGTATTTTATTTTAAAAATTTGGTTTTTTTTTTTTTTTTTTTTTTTTTTTTATTTTTTAGATAATTAACAAAAAACAGAAAATAAATTTGAGATTTTTAAAAAAAAAAAAAAAAAATTTTGTTTAAGTTAATAAGCCAATGTAATTTATAGAATAAAAATTAAATTTTAAAAAAACAAATTTTAATGTTTAAATTAGTAAAGGCTTTTATTAATATTTGCTTATAAAATATTTTTTTGTATTTAAAAAAAAAGAAAACTCTTTTTTTTTTTGTTTCAATGATTATGATCTGTTTTTTCTTTATAATGTTTTTCTTTATTTTTTTTTTTTTTTTTTTTTTATTTATAATTAGATTTTTTAATTTTTTTTTTTTTTTTTTTTTTTTTTTTTTTTTTTCTAAAATATTTATTTTCAAGAATTTTTTTTTTTTTTAATTATTTTTGGGTTAATTATTTTTTTATTAGCAATCAAATAATGAATATATAGAGAGGGTTAAATGTATTAAAGTACCAGAACGATAAAAGAAAAGATAGATTATTCTTATCCGTGTCGCAAATAAAATTCTGACAAAAAGCAAGAGTACGTGAAAAAGAAAGAGATAGATAGAGGGTAACAGGAAGAAAAGAATGCTCTTAATAACCAACTGAGAGGAAAGAATATGACAGTGGGTAATGAGTGAAAAAAAGGAAATCAAAATTCTGTGGAATTGTCGTTCATCCATCTTTCGTCAAATCCCGGTGTCCATTGCATGTGGATGCCTGTGTGGGTGATGCGGCGTGGAGAGAGTGGACACAAAAAAGTATAAAAACAAAACTGTCTCAGAGGACATATGTCCACTGTCGCATGCGTCTCTGCTCCAAACACTGTTTTTAACGCGAGTGTTGTCCATGATGGGTCTGGTCTGCCCTGCGACCCCAAAAACAAAAGCGTACGCGCCGGTAAGTGCCACCAGTTCCATTTAGAGAAAGGTCTGGAGATGCATATTATTACTTAATATTAAGAGTAAACGTGATAATGAATTTTAAAAATTATATTTTTTTTTTTTTTTTTTTTTTTTTTTTATAGAAAAATATTATACATCTTTTCAGAATTAAAATTTTTTAAAAAAAAAAAAAAAAAAAAAAAAAAAAAAAAAAAAAAAAAAAAAATTATTTAGATTATAATTAAGTGGACAAGTGGTTCGATTTTAATTTAAAATACACGCCGCCTTTTATAAAACGGATTTTATCGTCATTCACTCTGCTAGACTTGTTGTTTCATCTTCTCTGACTATATAAACATCACATTAAAATCTGATATCCTCAATTCTTGCATACCTTTTTTGTCATTGTTTCTTCCTTCCTTTATAGTCAGAGAAGAAAATGTGAGCAGTTGGCAACATTCCTGGTTGAAAATTGAGGCAACCAACCTTTTTTTTCCCTTATACAATATTTGTTTTTTCAAAACGGATTTTGTTAATTATGCTCGCACACCGCTTTCAGCACGATTCGCTTCCTATCGAAGTATTTTAGACCATCGAAGATTGGATATGTTTGAGATACAATTATTTTATGTCATTTTTTAGATAACAAAATTAACTGGGTTATTTATTTTGAACGAAATATAATGTCATGAATCATGATAGGTCGAGCTTTGACTATGGGCTATCCTCATAGAATTTGAGAACCTTACCATCTACGACGTGCATCAAACCATCTCAAAAATGGCACCTAACTAGTAACAGTCTGTCCGACCATTATACAAAGTCCCTCAACATTCTTCCCGATATAACGGCATATTGTCTGTCCAATCGAGCGCTTGGCCTAATGGAATTTCTCTCACTCAACCTCAAAGGTCTAGGGTTCAAACTCTAAAAATTACAAAAAAAAAAAAAAATGTGATAAAATTGTAGAGGGAAGTTGTGTGGTGTGTGTTGTTGTCCTAGATTCGAGGGTTGTTCGCAATACTTGGGTGTACCTGAAGGATTGGAATCTGTCAATATCCACCGCCAATGAAAAAAAAAAAAAAAAACCATATTTTTTTTTTTTTTTTTTTTAATTTTTTCTTCAATCGCTTTTATTGTCGGATTTGAAACTTATAGCTACTTAGTAAGCATTATTGGCCGTCAATCAGCTATGAACAATTTTCTCATTCAATCATGGAATCTATTGCAAATTAGAAATTAAAAAAGAGAGACAAATACGATTCTCAAATAATTGAGCGAAAGTTTTAAACAAAATCGATTCATCTCGAGGATATTTATTGCATCGTTTGGTATCTCGTTGAAATGTGTATTGGCGTGGAACATGGGGTTAGGAAAATAGTTAATAGGGTGGGGCTACAGGGAATGCTACTGATGAATGTTTTTGCGTCAATTTTAACAAATATTAATCATCGGCTCAAATGGGAGATATTGGAAGATAGCTTGAAATTCAGTTTGGTTAACCACTAAGGTGGAATCAAAAGGCTAAGCTTGCAGACAGAGACAATGTATCATCTGGTAAAGGTAACTGATGATGCTTATGCTGAAATTAGACCGACATAGCCACCAAGCAAAGCCAACACAGATGATATCAGATATGCACCTAATACGATGTTTGGTTCTCTGAAACCACGTAACTGAAGGTGATAATGAGAGGTGCGGGGCTTCTAAAAGAAGCGCCACCGGCTGCTTCCTGTAACCCGCTTAGTTACATTCAAAGTGCAATATCTGAACGAATGACGGAAAACAGAAATGCTACAGCATTAAAATAAGAACTTTCCGCACATGAAAATTGCAGCCAACAATAAGGATGAATGAATTTTATAAAATGGATTAGGCATTTCATATAAAAAGAACTCTTAACTCACTATAAAATTACGTCACACATTATACACGGGTGAACGCTGGACCTGAATCAATCATCTGGATGCATTGCAGTCAATGAACGACGAACTTACCAGATGAAATACAAAGTGGGAAGAACAGATTCCCGCTGCATGCACACTGGCAGGCCAATCGCGGAGCCACCAAGTGCCAAGATGCCTGTATACCTCATAAAACAGATGCTCTTGTAGATTGTTGTCGGCAGGGAGAAATCCGACCGCAAAGACCACCATTGAAGCTCTCCAAATATAGCGAGGTCTGGTTTACGATGGTAACAGATCAATAACATAGCAAACAACAGAAAGCAAATTTCCTTGTATGTAGTAATAAAATGACCATCCGTCAGTATCCAGTTAAATAAATGCTAGGGCGACGGCAAGGGTGTCGATGTGCTCATTCCCGTATAGAAGGAACTGTTATAATCTAGAAGCGGAAGAATACAGCTAATATATTTTAATTTCCATATGCAAGATGTGGAGAATTCTGTTTGAGAAGAAGAGTGTCTGCCCTTAGAGGATATATTGGTTTTCACTGACTTTAAAAAAGACAATTGCCAACTAAGACCAGAACATATTGAAGAACGGCTATTTATTGACAATTCCAGTAAAAGCCCAATGCAGGCGACCAAGCTAGTTGCATTCAAAAGACATCTGCCAATACAGGCCATGTGTCCGCAGAAACAAAAGTGAAGTCAAGAATGGTGGTAATAGTGCCCAAGTACATGAGGCCTGGTGGAAGTGGTACCAACATCTTCCTGCATATATGTAAAGAAATCAGGGGAAGGAGGCAACTTGAGTGATCTCGTTAAAGATCAACAGGACAAATATACTAAAATAATGAAAAAAAAACCTGCCGTTATGGTGGGCACCAATCAACATTGGGCATTCTATAGTTAGTATAATCGGACATTAAAAAAAAAATGTTTTTGACAACAAATCTTCAATAGTTCTTTTTTCCATTGAGTGCAATCACAGGCAATGATTTATTAGTGAAGATACATACAAAAAAAAGAATGAAAGTATAATGACCATGGATATGATTTTGTCGTAGAGAATTTTAATTGCTCTCTAAAGTTACTTTCCATCCTTTAGCTAGTTCCATCTGAACGAGGTACAAGGCATGTTCTGACAACAATATTAAACATGGTAAGTGCATTTTTAAGGTTATTAGCACCGCAGGAACTGAGGAAATCCAATGTTTCTGCAAGCTGGTCTGTAAAGTGCTTTTTATGAGAACGGCATGTGATTAATCCAGAAAAGATGTGATGCCCATTAGTAAAATAAGTGTATACATCAAGGGAGAGATATACTAGTATTGTCCGAAAATGAAACGCACGTTCCAAAAGTATCTGTAAGGGATGAAAATGCTAAATTTAGATTAAAAACAAATAATTGTTAGAATTGTAAATTAAGTAAGGAAAGTAAGACACCTCTACTAGGTTAGGTTGTCACAGGTTTAGTGTCTAGCCTTATTCTAGCGTGGGACAAGAACGGATTTGCTTTCTCAGGGACTAAACTGAGAGGCGTTTGATTAGTCGAAGTGTATACTCAGGATAGCAAAGACTATCGAGAACAAATTAGTTCAGAATCAGAATGAAATAAAAGAATATGATGATTTTTTTTTTAATGATGGTTAGCCTCACAAAATAAGTTCGTACAGTGCAAGCAAACCTCTACCTGTTGATTCCTTGGTGAGGCTTAAGAATTATAACATGTGAGGCAAACAAGCTGCTGCACAATGCGAACTGTCCATACAGGATCACTGCCCAACATGTCAGCAGATTGGGTAACGACAAGGAGTAAGCTAAACATTATCAATAGGTCAAGACAACCACAAGTAGGGTGTCCTCATTCTCAGCGATTCTAATTGGGCATTGGGCGCTTGATGGACATTGTACTCAAAATACGAAAACATAGGGACACAAACTATCAGCAAAAGAGAGCAAAAATGGCTGATAGGAGGAAAGGTCGGGTCAAATAAAAAGGAGACAGGACATCAATTCTGCACGCACACGCAGCAATCATACATACAGAGAGCAGCACAAAACGATTAATAGGACCACGTGATGATCATAGCCAGACGTTGATCTGCAAGATGTGAAAGGCAGATTGTAAAGGGATGCGGGTATAGTCATAATGCGCACAAGAGAGCTATGAAGACTCAGTAAGCAAAGGGCAACTTAGGAATGATGAATGAATCATCGAATTCGTAGAAAATGGTGCAATAGCAGAACATTAATTCTAGTTTTGGGACTAGTCAAGTTAGTTAGAGGAAAAGTATAAGAGGTACCCAACAATTGTTCGTTGCAACTTATTGTCAATACAATCAACTATTTATTTATATTTTTGTTAAATACAAAAATAAAAAAAAAAAAAAAAAAAAAAAAAAAAAAAAAAAAAAAAAAAAAAAAAAAAAAAACAAATAGAAAAGATATTTTTATTAGACGACATCACGAGACAACTTCAAGAAACACAGTATAATAAGAGTTCTGGCAGAGGTTGGCAGATATGCTGTTGGTAACTTAACGGGACCTGGGAGGTGATGCAAAATTATTTGAAGGAATTATTACCGAGAAAACTAGATACTAGCATTAGTGAGATTCCCTTGCCTTCATCGTGAATTTCAAGTGATTGTTCAATAAAAAAATGATGCAGTTGGTACATCCATTGCCTATGCTGTCTTGCGTATCACGTGCTCTGAAGAGTGCAAAAACGGATGAGCAAGCGACTGCGTTAGTAGAGTCTTATGATTGGAGACGAGGAAGCACAGGAGGTATTCAACGATCTTGAACGGGGAAGTGAGAACGCGTCACGGGTTCGCTGTCTTCAGCCATCACTTAGGAGGGACATGAGGTATATCGGCAGCCGCAGGAGGAGGGGAAACTGTCTAGATAATCATCAAGATAGTACCATTCCTCAGCGAGGACCGATGGTTCAAAAGAATCCTGTTGGTATGTATGTTGTATAGGTATGTATTAACTGTTAGGTATGGTATGGGTCATGTATGTATGTATCTTAGATCCATATCAAGACCCCAATAAATCTGATAATGAGAAAGCGCAGGAGGAAGAAACGTGACATGCATCGGGTCGGCTCTGGTATGGATGAATAGAATGACGTCGAGAAGGCGAGGAAGCGTATGTTAGTTGGAGTAGCCATCGGAGTAAGCTCAGAGAAGAATCGAATCACTTATACCTCTTTGAAACGGTTCGAGGATTAATAGTGAGATGAGATCGAGTAGGTAACCCGGTGAGTTGAGAGCGGCGGCGGGAAAATCGAAGGATGAAGGTGAGAAAGGACCAGGTGGGATGGAGGGATTGTCAGAGGAAGGCGAGAGGGAAGTGATTGGGGAAGGGGAGGCGGTGGGGTGTGAAAAGCCATGGATATGACTGGGAGAATGGTAATTCTGAAGTTTGTTAGTGGTGAAATACTGAGGAGAGAACATGAACAAGGCCCATGGGGTATAACTTCGAGAATCAGGGAGTGTGAAAGTGCTCAAGTGATTATTTAGTTAATAATCGGCGAGGGCAATTAGGTGCGGGATGGGAAAATTGTCAGAATGTGGATTGATATCAACCATTCTGGCCGGTCATGCGGTCCACTTTCTCTTCTTACTTGTTTGTTTGTAGTTTGTAAGTACTACTGGTGTCAAATACTGTGCTCAACGTAGAACTATCTACTGTAACTACTACTGGATCACTCACCTTAGTCGGAACACATTGCACTTTCAACTATCGTGAAATTTTAGTGCTTTTTATCGTTCGCTCGTTCTTGGTCAGCTTGGTTGTGATTAGGACGACTGTTTCTTATCCTAATGTCGTTTCTACATTTTTTGTATACCCTGCTTATTTCTCATGGAAAATCAGC
>QBTX01002192.1:0-23979 GCA_003063285.2 Arachis monticola
AACCACCATCTGAGAGCGAGACAAGCTCCTTTACTACTGATCCAATTGATTCACATGCAGGTCACATGGCAGAACCTAGGAGGATTACTCTCCAGGAAGCTGGAGCCCCAGATTTTACACTGCAACCGTATCAAGTGCGTCATCCAAATCTGGCTGCAGATTTTGAACTGAAGACTGCACTAATTAACTTGATGCCCAAGTTTCATGGCTTACCTGCTCAGAAGCCTATCAAGCACCTTAGGGATTTCCAGACAGCCTCTTCTACTGTTAGGCATCATGGTGCAGATGAAACTTCTATTCTGTTAACCGCCTTCCCATTTTTTCTTGAGGGAAAGGTGAGGGAATGGTACTACGCTCAACCTAAAGCGACTATTACTAACTGGGATACGCTTAGGAGAGAATTTTTGGAAAAATACTTTCCGTCTGAAGTCACAGATAGACTGAGAAAAGAGATCTCCTGCATTGTTCAAGGTGACTTGGAGACTCTCTATGAGTACTGGGAGCATTTTAAGAACCTTCTAGACGCATGCCCCCATCACATGATTGACAGACTAGTGTTGATCAGCTACTTCAGTCAAGGCATGAACTCCCAGGATAAGACTACACTGGATGGTGCTAGTAATGGTTCTATGAAAAAGTACAGGACCGCAGATGAAGCATGGCAACTGATCAGCGACTTAGTTGAATCCACTAGGAATCACAGGCAGAGGTGCAGCCACTCAAAAGCTGTTGCAGAGGTTTCTTCTGGCGTTGAAACTACTGCTCTTACCCAAAGTATATGTAAAATGACCAACCTACTGAAATAGATGCAGTTAAATCAACAACAAGCACAACAAGCTCAGCCTCTCCCACCACAAAACAGCCAACAGTTGGTTCCACAAAGAGTATGCAGGATCTGTGCTGATTATAGTCATTATACTGACGAATGTCCGCAGCTTCAACAGGAAGACAACACTGTGGTAGTGATAAACCACTATTTTATGGTTTATCTTGTACTTAATTGAGTGGTTTTTATCTACTCTTTAACCACTTATTCATACTGTTTGTATGGTTTTACATTTGCCTTCCTAATTATGAGCTTTAATTGAAAACATGTTTRTTTGGCCTTATATTTGCTAATATTAAATCCTCTCTTATCACTGATGCACGGAAAACTTGTCTCGCAACAAATTTCCTTCGACAAGTGTACCGAATTGTCGTCAAGTAATAACTCACAAAAGAGTGAGGTCGAATCCCACAGAGATTAACGGATTAAGCAATCAATGGTTAATTGATTATCCTAGTTAGACGGTTCAGATTTGAATGATGAGCAGCAGGAAGTGTAAATAACATGAATGTAAAGGAAAAACTATAAAGTGCAGAAAAGTAAAATAGCAAGAAAAGTAAATGTAAGAACTAAAAATAAAATGAACATTGGGATTAAGAGGTATTGCAATCCTCAGGATCAAGTTCATTCTCATCTCTTCCTCAATCAATGCATTCATTGATCTCCTTGGCAATCTTAAGTGATTGAATTACAATTTCTTGTAATTCAATCTCTCAAATCTTAATCAATAGCCAATTCCTTGGTCAATTGCTCATGAGAAGAGATGAAGTATGGTCACTGATTATACTAGCTCGGTGAAAGAATGAGGTATAGGCACTATGTTATAACCACATGCTTTCCGCAAATCTAAGTATTTGAAGAGGATTATAGGTCACATATCCAATCCAAACCAGCAATTTGGTCCAGCAGAGAAAGCATTTCTAGCATGATCTTTTCATTCCTCATTTCAAGGTTCAGAAGGAGATGCCAAGTATGAATACGTTGTTTTTTCCCAAGCATAACTAATCCAATGTGTATGAACGATCGAAAGCAAATCTCTAGGAAAATCAAGAAGAAAGAAAAGCAAGAAGAAGAATAAGAACCTACACTAAATTCCAATTGACATCACACTAGAGCGTCTCTTAATCAATGTGAAAGAGGTTAGTTGATCATTGCGGATCTACAAAAATAGAAAAGAAAGAAAGTGAAGGAAAAGATAAAGATGAAGATTAAGACTACGAAAATGGGAGATATTCAAATTACAGTCAAATGAAAATTAACATACTAAAAGAAGAGAGAGAAAATGTGTATAGAGGGGAGGGAGTACGCGAAGACCCCCTCAATATCCCGACCCCCTTACAAGAATTTCGCATGAGTTTTCACATGGAAGGACTAAGCCGATATTATATAGGCTCTCTCTAAAATTACATAAATGAAATTAAACCAGCAAAATTACAATTAAATGAAAATATTCCTATTCTAAGACGCTTTTACTTGTGGCGCGTTGATTCGCTTTTGAGTAGTATTTGTGGGCTTGCTTGCTTTAGCTTTGAAGTGGACTTGGGAGAGAAGTGAGTTAAGTTAAGGCCCAGGTACTAAAGTTAGTGCTAAAGTGTAGCCACATTTCTTAAAACTTATGAAATTGGGAATGTGGTAAGAGTTGGGCGTTATGTGCTAAAAGTTAATTGTAGGCTAACGGTTGCACTTGCTGCCAGAGTGTGGTGTTTCTTTGCGGGCTTAAAAGTATAGACCAATTTTCTTTGTTGCTCCATTTCATAACCACTTCATAGATATTTATATATCGTTGGAAATCTCTGAATGTCAGCTTTCTAACGCAGACTAGAGAAATCACCTCAAATTGACCTCTTTGATAAAGCGCAGAGTTCAGTGCATCGCCTTAGAAGTGACATAGGTCGCAAGATTAAAGGCCCGTGTAAAAATGGGCGGGGCGCTATTATGTGCTAATGGCTGATGTATATGGATAAAAGTTGGAGTGCCATAATGCTACGATCTCAGGCTGCAGTGCCTTCTATTATTCGCTTAAGGTTTTCTCTGAAGCTCAATCACTGCTTAGTGTCCTATTCCCCATACTGCTTAGCATATATTATTTGTGTGGTACAATACTGCCAATGGGGTGTCTACTAAATTCTAATGCGATTATAGAAAGCGGCATCAATTTGGAGCATCTACGAAGACAACTACGAGTGTATATTTGCTTGCGGCGAGAGGGTGGTGTAAGTATGGAAGGGTCAGATTGCGTCGCTTAAACTGTGTGTTGTGTATATCGATGTTGTACTTATTGTGCACTTTGTATCGGGCAGGTTTTCTCCTCAAATTTAGTTTGTTCAACCATATAGTGTACCAATATATGGCCTTGGAACTAACGCGATCGTGGAAAATGCCTACTGTTACATCAATTCGCATGGAAATCACCGTCATTTGTGGAGCTTTGTGGCTCGATGTTATTCTTTTTTGAAGAAGGCATGGTCAGCTGCCAGGTGGGACTTTTGCTACGTTAACTTCCACGTTATACTAAGTTAACGTGGGAGTTAAGCGGCTCGATAGTGGACTTGTGTAGGCTTCATTACACAAGTCGTTAGTGGGTACGAATGTTTGGGGGTGTGCACTAACATCTGGGCGATCACCTCCCTTCTCTTCGACGTTAGCTTCCACGTTAACTAGGTGAACGACGTGGGAGTCAACGTGGCTTATTGGGGCAGATGTGGGTTCCTTCCAACGTCAGTGAAAATGTTGTTTTTTGCGTACACTAACGAAGTTCTGTCGACCACATTGTTTCTTCACGTTAGCTTCAACGTTAACTTAGGTTATTAGCGTCGGCAGTTAACGTGGCTATATTGTGATCATTGGCCAACGTTGGTGATAAAGTTGAATGTCACTACCGTGATGGGGCTTCGCCCTCTTCACTCTCTTAACATTAGAAGCCCACGTTAGACTACGTTAACGTAGGCCAACTATACGTGGCCACTTATGGAGAAGGATCGTTGAGTGCTCAACGTTAGTAGATAATGATTAAAGTGTCAGTTTTCTACGCTTGGCTCCATTTCCTTTCTTCAAGGTTAATGCCTTCTCTTAACTTTCGTCACTAACAGTGTCTGTTCCTTCCTGCCATCGATTAGTACTGCCCACGTTAGTAGTAAACCTAACTAGCCACTAAACGTGGCTATTCTCTTTACTTTTTTTGGCCATGAAATCAAGCTCAACAAAGTGAACAAAGTCTTGCTTTAATCATGGTGGGGACGCATGCATCATCATTTAATCATTAAATTCATTTAAAATCCTCATGAAATCAAGTAAGCGGTACATAATGCTATCGCTTGAATTCAAGATGATAGTAAATTTCTAACCAAACTTTAGCGTATTTTCCAAGAAAATGCAAGTGAACTACCTTAAAAATAGTAGGAAAGATGCATGAAACTGGCCAAAGTAAGCCCAGCACATCACATACCCCAGCTATAAAGCTTTGACTGTATGTCGCTAAGCATGTACGTCGGGAACAAACAGGATGATGAATCAGGAATGCTAAGAGAAAATGAAGTCAATTCTTGTGGAAGTTCATGATCCCTGGGGTTTAATTAGGTGGGTTTCATGCATAGCAACTTAGTTTCATTCCTGGCTTTTAGACGCTTTATCATATGTCCTAAAAATCACTCACGTGTTTGATTGCATCCCCTGAGACTTTTAATTCTTGATCTTTCTATTGTCATTTCAGGGCTTATTCGTGTTCTTAAGCTAAGTGTGCTGTAAGGGGGCAACTTTTTTAGAATAAAAGCTTTTACAGCCACACACTCGAGACTTATAGCCCAGACCAGCTTGGTTCAAGTGCTAGGTGTATGACACGTAAAAAAGCACGCCTAAGGACTTACTCCCTAAAGTCTCTCCCCCATGATTACATAACGAACAACATTGGCATATGGTTTATTTTGTATTTTTCTTATTCCTTTGAGACCTTGGCTGTCGGCAAAAACCATAACTTTGGTTTAGGCATGAAATGGTAGTCTTGTAGTTAGGAGTTAACTTGATAGTGAGGACTTTCAGCTCAGCTTGATTAATCAGGGTTGGTTAACCCAAGTTATCAAGTTATAAGGCACCCCTGAGAGTTTATTCATCCAAGTAGATACCTCAAACAGGAGCACCACAGAGACACATGCTTCAAGATTAAAAACCATCGTGGTGCATAGCCTTATTGCTGTAACTTTTTTTCTTTTATCTTCCTTTCATGTGTTCTTTGATTCCATCTTTTCTTATTAGGATCTTTTTATTTAGCTAGTCTCATGGGGTGTGTCTCAAGCATAAGGTAGTATTACATGACAAGATAGTTGTTCTTCCTCACCCTTCGTGGTTGATTAGCACTTAGTGTATAGCTACTTTAGACGCACACGGACAAACTCATGATAACTGTACTCCACTAGTATGAACTCTAGCTCTGGTCTTCTTAATAAACACTGAATTCTGATTTTCATTATTCAAAAGGGAAAAAAGATACTACGTTCACAAGCAGAGTAAAACAGATGTGGCTAGTAGGATGACAATTCAGACTAGAAAACACCGCCTTAATCAATAAAATTAAAAAGGTACAGAATTGACATGCTTATTCACAAGGAGAAAGCACACATACGTACAAAGAAACATAGAAGAAAATCATCGTGCAAATTAAAGTGCTGGAAATAAGTAATAGGAAAGGCAACATTTTAACACAGAACCTAATTGATAATGTTTTATCTTCATTGTTGTTGCCCATTTCCTCCTATTCTTCCCCTTCCTACACCAACTACGACAATAAGAATTGAATATTAGCGCTTATCTCAAGCAACAAATCAAAAACAGTGGGATGCAACGGGAGTTATGATGGCATGGATAGGAAATGTTTAAAATAACTGTAGAGTATGCATGTGTTTCAGCAACCAAGATTTTATGGAATCACAACAAAAGCAGCAAGGAGTAAAACAGAGACAGAATGTGATTGGGCATTAATTAATGTGTGTGAGCATGGTACTTGCATGAAAGTTAAGTGGCAACACAAAACTTAATGTCGCGCACTGATCATCAGAGTTTAAGAATGTTGCAAGTAATTCCAGTTAGAAGATTGGAAAATCAAATGTTGTTTGGCAGTTGGGTAAACGACTAAACTTAGAGTTGCAACTCATATGCAAATTATTGAAACGTAAACTAAACAAGCAAAAAATGTTGACCTACGGTTGGGTTGCCTGCCAACAAGCGCTCCTTGGTATAATGTCTTTAGCTTGACATGGCTTTTCCACAATCCTACACCCCGACTTTTCGTTCCTCTTCTTTACCAGGTTTGTTGAAGAGGAGAATGACTCGTAAGAGGAAAGAGGAGCCAGTTAATGCCCCTGGTTTTGAGTGCCTCTCCCAGCAAGCCTTCTTCTATTGTTAGCTTGAGCAAACTTGCTTGTTGGGATAGGAGTGGGATTGGCATTTACGGTTTGACCTTATTCTCTTCTTCATTCTTCGGAACTTTGTCCTTCTTTCTTCTTTGGTTGCACCATTACTCTTTGTTAGGGGCCGTCTCATTGTTGATGTATGCCTTACCGGACGTTGAGTTTCAGCGACTTGGGTATTGGTGAGTGGATGGTGTGGAAGCGATAGTCCTCTTCGATCAGAGAGACATTCTTATTGTGTGGG
Organism: Arachis monticola; assembly: GCA_003063285.2. NCBI lineage: Eukaryota > Viridiplantae > Streptophyta > Magnoliopsida > Fabales > Fabaceae > Arachis > Arachis monticola. The sequence continues at coordinate 6,470 of QBTX01002192.1, forward strand.
TTCAAGATGAACTCGCACCCTCGATGATGTAGACCTTCTCATGTTTTCCTTGGGAAGTGGTGGATACTCTCCGTCCCTCTCGAATGACTTCCCTACCCGTTTCATCTCATAAATAACATGATGTTCGGCAGTATGACGGGTCGTTTGTGGGAGTCGAGATTTGCATGTTCCGTATTGTTTGACACAATAACTTCAAAGTAGACCGCAGTCTGTGGGTATAGGGAGCCGTTAGAGGCATTATATACTTATTCATACAACATTTAAAAAAAAAAACTTCATAGAAATGGTCTCAACTTGGTATGGTGAGCAAAGGTTAAATAAACAAGATCTTATTGTCTTGTATTACTGTCTTCCTCCCTTTTGGTTTGTCAATTCAGGTAATAAGTGACTGAGAGAATTATCAGTAGGTTGATTGCCTTTGTGATCAAGATATCCAAGATCTGTTGTGGCCTCAGCTATTACTTATAATGAGCAAACATACACCGGGAGTGTCTGGCACAAAATGGTGTTTTACTAAATCCTCTCGTTGTGAAGTCTTTAGTCCTTATGAGATTCTTCTGTACAAAGCAGCATCTGCCGCAATGCATACAGTACGAGCAGAATAGGTCTCGTCCTTATTACTTGTAGCCTTATCCTCGATGGGAGGGTGTGCAGTTGGGGGTGGAAAATTTGGAGTGTGTTAGAGGGAGTGGAACTAGCGGATTTGTGAATAATGATAATTTGGTTGTTTGTTGTGGGTTTGGTGTGATTTCTGGGAAGTTGGATGGATGACTTTAGTGAGTATAATATGGATGAGCTTCTGTGGAATGGTGATATTATAAATTGTGCATGGGATTTGGGATATCATGTTACTTATTTTGTGCTGAGGCATACTCGAATGATGAAGAATTTAGGCTTGTAAAACTTGGAGGTGAGATTGGTAATAATTTGAGAGGCATTGATGGCGAGGTCTTTGATGAACTGGGGATGGAGATGAGATGAAATCTCTTGTGATTTGATCTCTCTAGCAGCACAACTTGAAGTAGTGTGAGTCAAGTTTGTCCGAAAATTTATGGAGCGTATTTGTGCGTGCCTGGAGAAGTACCCAGATCTAGAGCCATTTCACTGTTCTTATGGATACTCAAACCCACCGCTAGATCATACGCAGCCATCGCCAGCTATAAGTAAAAGCGTGAATAAATTCAGGTTGGTCGTGGAGAGTTGTCCGCTGATTATGATTGAGCTAAAATATAATAGATGGAATATGTCCCTTTCTCTTGTCTCTAGCAAGGAAAGCAATCGTGCCTTCTAGCAATAATCATTACACCTAAAATAAAAAATATGAGAGATCGTGTCCATTGCCAGCAGATTAGGGTCAAATTCCAGGGCGAGGCATACTCCACAAATCACAGCTTAGTTTCAAAGAAAATATAAGAATGCAAGAAAATAAAGACAAAGAAAACAGTTTGTCGTAATCTTCAGCGGTAATCAATCAACCGGTAGTTTGTTAAATTAGGTTAACACGAATTAATCCCGGCAACTTGGCCGCCATAAAACTTGCATCCTCACGGAAAACTTCGTCTCGGGCTAAGCAATCCTTGCGGCAAGTAATATTAGTGAAAAACGATACCGAGACTTGTCGCTGCAAAGTTATATTAATTCACAAAAGAGTGAAGTCGAATCCCACAAAGATTTGACTTAAACGGATTAAGCAACAAGTGGTTAATTGATTTCGCTAGTTAGAGCGGTTCAGATTTTTGAATGATGGAGGCAGGCAAGAAGACTGTATAACATGAATGTAAAGGAAAAAGCTATAAAGTGCACGAAAAGATAATAAATAGAACAAGACGAAGTAGAATGTAAGAAACTAGTAAACACACAAAATGAACATTGGGATTAAGAGGTATTGCAATCCTCAGGATCAAGTTCAATTCTCATCTCCTTACCTGCAATCAATGCATCTTTTGATCTCCTTGGCAATCTTAATAAGTGATTGAATTACAAATTTCTTGTAATTACAATCCTCAAAATCTGATGCAATGTTTAGCACAATGATCGCTTAGTCCATTGCTCATCGAGAAGAGAATGAAATTGGTGCACCGTTGATTATATATAAGACCAATGCATTTGCCGCAAATCAAGTTTTTGAGAGGATTATAGTCACATATCCATTCCAAACCCAATTTGGTCACGCATGAGAAAGCATTCTAGCATGATCTCTTAATCCCTTTTCAAACGGGTTCAGAAGGAATCCAAGTATGATGAATAGTTGTTTGTTTCAAAGATAACTACCGGCAATTAGTTAGGTGATGAAAATCAAAGCTTCTCTAGTAAAAATCAATGAAGAAAGAAAGAAGAGAAGAATAGAGAACTGGACTAACAGCTTAATCCACTTGAAATCAGCAATAGAGCCCTCTAACCGCAATGCAAAGGAGTTGTGATCACTAGCTGCTCTACCAAAAATAGAAAGAAAGAAAGTGGCAGAAAAGTAAAGATGAAGATGTCAAATGAAATTGAAGAATTCAAAATTCACTAAATGTAAATTAGTCAATAAAAGAACAGAGAAGGAATGTGTATGAGCAGAGGAGGGAGTCCGAGGACCCCTCTTCAACCCCTTCGCCAAAATTTTCAAGATGCTTTTTCATGTAAGGACGTAAGGCCTTTGTATAGGCCTTCGCTAGAATTACAAATGAAATTCAGGCAAATTACATATTAAATGAAATATCCCTATCGTCTTTATCTACTGATGGCGCTCTCTTTGTGGCCGTTAGAATTGAGGCTTGAAAGATTGTGGGCTTGCTTGCTTAAGCTTTAAAGTGGACTTGAGAGAGAAGTGAGTTAAGTTGAGGTCCAGGTGCCAAATTTAGTGCTAAAGTTAGCCACACTAATGCTACCAGTGTGGCGTTAGTGCTAAAGTTATTGTGGCTAACGTGACCTTGCTGGCCGAACAGTTGGTGTTTTCTTTGGGGCTTACACACAGATAGAGCCTCTTGTTTGTGCTGATCAATTCATTGCCCATATAGAGTATCTAATATAATCGTTGAAGTCTCTAAAGTGTCAGCTTTCCTAAATTTGCAACTGGAATCAGGTCTCAAATTAGACCTTCTGTAGCTAAACGTTATGCTTCTTTGGCAAGTGGATCATGGTCGTTGGCACATAGTTGCTGGAGCGTTATTAGGAGAACTTGAGTGCAACAACGGCTAAGCGCCCGATCAGGGCTTCATTATGGCCAGTTTCTCGAGCTCAAACTTAGTGTCCAACCCATACTAATTATATAGATGTTGGGAAAGCCCCTGGGTTTTACTTTCGCAACTAGATCGCTATTTAGAAGCGGATCTTTGGAGCTCTACAACGCGAGTTATACTTCTTGGAAGGTGAAGAGCTCAGCTGGCCTTACTACAAATTGGTGTTGATACCATGTTCAATGTCATATGCACTTTCGATGGCAAGGTTTATCTAGTCTCCTCAAATCTAGTGTTAACCATATAGTGTCACACCATGAATGGTGGAAAGCTCTGAATCCTACTTTCCAATGCCGCTTGAAAATCACCTCATTTGGAGATTTGTGGCTCAAGTTATGGTCGTTTGAAGAAGGCATGGTAAGGTTATTCTGCCAGGCGTGCCGACGTTAATTCCACGTTAACTTTTAAGTTGAACGGTGGGAGTTCGAGTTGGCTCATGAGTTGGCTTGTGTGGCTCCCGTATTCCAAGGATTAGTGACAAAGTTGGAGTATTTGTTCACTCAACGTGAGCGACTCACCTCCCTTCCTTCACGGTTTAGCCTCCACGTTAACGTAGTTAGTCCTGGAAGTTTACGTGGCTTATTGGGGCTTGTGTGGTTCCTTCCAACATTAGTGGACAATGTTGGGTACTAACGTTGTCGACCACCTTGTTTCTTCACGTTAGAGCTCCACGTTAACTAGGTGATAACATGTTGGGGGGACGTTGTGGCTGGCTTGGTGGAGTTAGAAGGCGTGGCTTATTGGGACTTGGCCAACGTTAGTGATAAAGTTGAGATCACAATTTCACGTTGGGCTTTCCACTTTACTTCGTTATAACGTTAGAGAGCACCACGTTAACTAAGTTAACGTGGAAGCGCAACTAACGGATGGGCCAACTTATGAGCTGTGGTCAACGTTTAGTGATAAATGTTAATGATGCACTAACGTTCTGGCTAAGAATAACAGGGAATCCGATTTCTTTCTTCAAAGTAAGTGCCAACTAATAAACTATTTCTCGACTAGCGTCGCTGGCTTTGCCTTTCTTTCAACGTTTATCATGCCGCCGTTAGTGTAACTAACGTAGCCACTAAACATTTAGCTCTTCATTCCTCTTATTGGGCTGAAATAAATCAAAAAATGCATAGCAATAGTTTGCTCTTAATCATGGGATCAAGCATGCCATGCCATTTTGATTCATTAAAATTAATTCATAATCCTCATGAAATCATGTAGAGTGCACAGATGTTTGCTTGAAATCAAGATGTAAGTGAATATTCCATACTACCCTACAAGACAAAACTTAGAGCGCATTAGCTTATATTTTCCCAAGAAGAATGTCAATGAAACTAAGAGAGAGAATTAAATAAGTGAAAGAAAAAGGTTAGTGAAACTGGCCAACATGCCCTGGCATCAAGTCACTCATCAGATGCCTTGATATGTGTGTTAATAGATGGAATTTTCAGAAAAAAGATTTACACGGTGCAGGAATGGGCTCACGAGGAGTAGATAGGAAAGGCATGCAAAAGTGGAAGGAAAATCAGAAGTGTGAGAGTCAGTTGCTAAGGGCTGTCCAGCTGACCGTGCCATTGCACATAAAGACGGGCTATATCATTGAGCTAAAATGCAGGTCCAAACGACGACGGATTCTAGGTTGCGTTAGGAAAGCTGACACGTTCGGGCAGTTGAGGCGGCGTTTAATTTTAGATATATATAAATTATGCTATATAGGTGTCTGTATGACCGCTATGGATGGAACGTGAACGCGGATCCTGGCAATTATGAATTCGAATCAGACAGCATTTGAATTCGCAAGCCTAAGTCGAATAGCTGGGCTATTTTCTGACGCCAGTTTGCGAGGCCGAAACATAGAAGATTAAGAGGATCATAAAGTAGGGGTAGAAGCATCACAATATTATAGGGAGCCTCGAAGTTTTTATTACTTTCCGAATATTTAAGATTTAGTCTCTCTCGCTCCTACTCTACGTCTAGGATATTAGGACGTTCTCACACTTTTAGTTTTTAAAGAGTGACTCTCGATCGCGGGTTTCCTAATGCTTCCTTTATATTTAAGGCTTCCGCTTTTGCACTTTATGTTATTGCTATTTCAGCGACTTGAGATGATGTATTTACTTTTAAAAATATTAATTAATGAATTATTGTCGAATTAAAGAATATGGTTATGTGTGAAATTAATGACTATGAATATGTGTGAGGTATTCCAGTTATTGATTGCTAGTTACTCTTGATAAATATGTGTGTTACCCATTGCTTGTTCCATCTACACAGAACAATTTGTTTTTGTCAACAATTAACTTTTCCCTTTTTGGTCTTGGGTAAGAAATCAGTAACTCAACATTATTAGCCTCAGCATAATTGATAATAGTTATCTTATTCTGATATTAAACTGGAACTTCAATAATGCCCAACCTTTTCGTGAGGAAATGAATAAGGATTATAGAGTAGGTCAAACAATAGTACCACCTTGCCTTATCCTTTATTTTAGTATAAGGGTTACTAAAAAGTGAAATTTAAGGATTCAACTTTCATTAGATTAAGTTAGAGAGAGATAACTAAGTTGGATCGACTTGTAATTAATGTTTTTCTTACCGTAGCACAAAAAGTTCTTTAACACTGACATGTAATATTATTTAATTGTCCATTTACTTTACTTGTCATCTAAATCACTTGCTTCTCACCTTCTAAACCCAGATTACAACCTTTATAGCCGATAATAAAAGAATAACTTGATCCTATCAGTCTTGAGACGACGACCCGAGGTTTGAATACTCGTTTAACAATTTTTAAGGGGTTAGTTACTTGTGAAAACCAAAAACATTTGTACGAAGGGATTCTGTTGGTTAAGAGACTATATCTACAACGCGAACATTTTTATAAATTCTTTACCTGGCAAAAATCCCCCGTCAAAATGACGGCCGTTGCCAGAGGGGAACAGTTGCAAACGTGATGGTGCTGTATTATTGGTTATTGTTAATTTTTTTTTGTTTATTAAAGTTAAAGAGTGTTTATTAATTTTTGTTTATTATTTTTGTGCTTTTTCATTAAAAATTATAGTGGTATTAGGTTATTGTAATAAAACCATTTTTATTTTATAGTATTTTTTTTTTTTTTTTTTTTTATTTTTGATATAACAAAATTCATTCTAACAATTTTCAAAATACAGAATTTACAAAGTAATTTTTCAATTTCAAAATTTCAATAACCTTTTAATTTAAATTTGTTTTATTTTAATGTTTCTAGTTTTTATTTGTTATACTATGAATCTCAACCCCTGTTGGCTATGAGTCAGGTTTACCATCATGTTGGCAGGGAGGAAAGAAGAAGATTACCCATGAGAACAGGATCAAGGTTGGAAGAATCAAAGATGGGAGGAGCCACACGGATTTGATCAACCCTCATCGCAACAACCACCTCCAATCGACTATCAACAAGCACCACCATATGCCTATGAACCCTTTCCTCACATGACTTTGACGCACCATACTCACAAGCCCCTTGTCACCATTCACCTCCATTTGACCCTAACCCATATCCACCAATACCAACCACCGTTAAGCAAACCATATATAGAACACACCCCAATTCCAACCAATTAATCACAAGAACCACCACTCAATATACACCATCTCCAATCCATCAATCCAAGAGCACTATGATCCTAATTATGGACCAATCGAGTGCATCCAGAGACAAAGGATCGTTTCAAGGAAACAGTGGATGAATTTCATGCAACCAATTCGTCAATTGGGGCAAGTAATAATGAGTCAATTAGCTTCCCGACGTTCGGACACCCAAGGAACCCCCATGGCTTCTTGTGGACAATCTAATGAAGAACGTAGATGAAGGAGATACTAAACTCCATGGAACAGTACGGGAGCATGCTTTGTACTGAACAAGTAGACGGAAGCCAGAATTTATTGAAGAAGAAATTGTTGAAGACTTACGAGATGCAGAACCTCCATGGAAAGTCCAGTCATAGACCCCCTTCCAAGACGTTTGAATTGATGCTAAGGAGGGTGTACACCCTCCAAAGCATAAATCACAGTTTAAGGAACTTGGAAAAGAGGTTGAAAGCAGAGGGAGATTCAAGAAAGAAGAAGCAAACCTCCCATGCCCTTTCTATGGAAAGTCAATGAAAGAGGAGATGAATTGGAAAAAAGCTCCAAGCAGGAAGAGGTTAAATTAGAAGCTTGCAAAGAGGTGGAAGTTATCAGAGAGGAGCACAAGGGAATGGAGTCTGCAATTTCATTAAAGATACCTCCCCATAAGTTGGTCATCAATCCTCACAGGCAGAACTTTCAAGTGGGTAAAATTCATACCCTTAAGCTTCCTTATCCCACTTGAGTATGGGCTACTGGAGACGGCTGTCAACTTAAGCTCTTGGTGGGCTTTAAGAGTAAGAGGAGATTGGCCAGTGTAAGAATTGTCCTGGAAGGTTCATTATGGTTTGAAGCTTTAAGTTTAAAACGCAAAAAGTTGGTATAAAGCTCAACTGGAGTGGGTCTATGAAGTTATTTGGCCGCTTTAGTGAGAATTCAGATTGCCTACCACCCGGATGGAATCATATGAGCAACAAAGAGACGGGTGCAAAAAGCAAGATTTGGGACGCGACCGGAATCCAATCTAGAAATCACCACTCTTGGGGCCTTGTCACATGCTTTATACCTTACTTGGAGGCTTTCTGCGCCTAGTTTGGGAACCCGGAGGACATTGGAATCACAAACATTGGTGAGGATTCCTAGATGAGTTCAAGCGAAAAAGCCACCAGTAAAAAGGATTTCCCAATGTCCAACTTTAAGGACAATAAACAAGTGCTAAGGGGAGACAACCCACCGTAAGTAGATGCATGGTTCCTTTTTATTAATTTTTATTTAGTTTTATTTATTTTTGAAGTTTTTATTTTATTTTGTGTTTGAATTTTTTTTTTTTTTTTTTTTTATTTATATTAACACATGGTTAGTAGTAGATTTTCTTTAGAATAAAATTTTCCACGCAGCTCGACGCGCCGCGCAGCGAGCCGTACGCGTCGGCACAGGAAAGAGGGGCAGAAAATAAAAACAAACAGAGAGTCACGCCTGGAGCGTCAGGTGGAGGCGGTGCCAGTGGCATAATCTGAGCCCACAGCGACCGCGTCGCCGGCGCGGCCGCGTCACATGGGAACTTTGACCTCCCACGCGACCGAGTCACTGACGCGTCCGCGTCACCACGCGGCCGCGTGCCATGTAAATCGACATCACAAGGGTGCATGGCCGAAGGTTGAGCTGGAATGGGGCTGGACTCGTGCTAGAAGCCCCAGCCCTCCCACGTGACGCGTGCCCCACAGCGTTCGCCTAGTCAATATGGAAATAACGGGCTACTCACGCGATCGCATGCTCCACGGCGATTCGCGTCACCCAATATTTGGCACTTAATGATTTTTGAACAGAGATTTGTGCGAGTGCGAGGCTGACCTCGTGGCCAGTGGAAGCAATAAAAACAGTGGTACGTGACGCGCGCAGTTCAGTTTTCGAGCGTGACAAGTCGCGCGAGCCGGCGTGCCTCAAACGCGACCGGTCGCGTTGCGCACGCACAACTCTATTAATTAGCCAACAAATAATCTTATCTTTTCTTCCCCAAATCCTAATTTCTTTCTTCTTCTCTCTTTCTTTCTTCTTGATCTTCTCTCCTTCTTCCCCTCTACTCTCTGTCCCGTTTAATTTAATAGCATTTATTTGTGTTCTTGTCCTCTTTTCGTTTTTCATTCTTTTTCAGTCTGCATTTTTCTGTTGGTGTTGGGAGTTTTACTTTGGATATAGTGCCTTAAATTTATTTGAGCAGGTGGCTATTCTGAGGAGAGATTTGACAATTGACAATTTTTTCATGGGCTCTTTATACATTTGAATTACATTAATTTTCATCCGCTATTTTAACTTGCACACCCAGTGTTTGTGAAAAAGCTTTTAATGGGCATTAATTAAATCTTATTGTTGATTTTACTCTTTCACTGCATGCCTCTTTTGTCAAGCAACACTTGTGCTCCATATGTATTTGGGTATTAAGTCAACTCACAATTGTTCAATCATGTACCATGCTCTTTAAATTTAGCACATTTATTACTTGATACTTGAGCTCCTGGCTTTTCTCCATGCTATTATTTGGCATGTTGTTTTATCCTCTGAAAATTAGAATTATTAAAAAAAAAAAATATTTTTTATCTTTATTGTTTGTCTTTTCCTTACATGTGTAGCTACCACGTAGTTGGGCTATCTCTTTCCTTTGCATTCCTTTTTTTTTTTTTTTTTTTTTTTTTTTTTTTTTTTTTTTTTTTTTTTTTTTTCCTTCCTTTTTTCTTCTTCTTAGCCATCGGTACAAGAAAGAAAAAGAGAAGGTTCACCTGACAAGAACACTAGCAAGGAGGAACGCAAGAGATCTGGCCAACTAAGGAACCTCCGTCTACAAGCGTCAGTTGGAACAACCCATCCACCTGCAATTCTCCACGCATGCACCGAGGACGGTTTGCAATCTTTAAGTGTGGTGGAGGTCGATACCGATCTCGATGGGTTAGTTACTCCCATATCTCAACACCAATGGATTTATTTTCCTTATTCATTGTTGCATTTGCATGGTTTGATTGCAGATATTTGTTTATTTTTTTGCATATTTTACCACTCTGGTTGGAATATTTTCTTTTTCAAAGAAAACTTTTAAGGTTTTTTTTTTTTTTTTTTTAATAAAATTTTAATGTTACAGCTGTGTTTGAAGAAATATTATACTGGAAACAGGTAGGTTTAGGAGCTTGAAGCACAACAACTGCTGTGGATGTTTTGAGCTATTTGAATTGGTTGCATATTTGATACACCAAATAATGTTTGTTTTGTTAATTTATTTTCTCTGCTAAAAATTACTTGTGAGTCTTTTCGTTTGCTTAATGTCTAGTATTTTCCAGTGGTTGTGATGTATACATGCAACTTATATGATTGAGGCATTACGGTTGACCGTTAGCTTAATGACCCATATTATGGCGTTAACCTTTTTATTATCCCTTGAGCAAACGCAACGTTTGAGCCTATTTTATACCCCTTTGTTCTTTACTATTAGCACATCGTTAACTCTAAGCGACAAAAAATAATAATCCTTGTAATTTGAATCCTTGTTAGCTTAAGACTTAGTGAGAGTTTTAATGATTTAAGTGTGAGTGTAAAATTGGGTTACCTGGAAAGATTTGGGCTGTTGATTGACTGTTGAATGTTGTTTGAAAATTTGATAGATAAAGAAATGTATTAGGAATCGTTTGCATGGAGAGCATTAATAATTTATATAATTGCATTGAGAGAAGAATAAAAGAAAAAAAATATATATATACATAAAAAGATGAAAGAAAAAAGGAAGAAAGAGAAAGAAACAGAGCAAATAAGTAAAGAAATGCCAATCAGTATAAGGGTGACAAGAACATGGCTCAGTATGAGAGTGGAATTGAAGGTACTGTCTGTAGAATTAGAATGTCAGTGGAATATGTAGGAAAATGACATGTTATGGAATAGTTAGTATATTATATTATTGATTACAATGGATTGTTAAGTATTAGGTCTGGAAAGTTTTGAGTTAATAAGGTATTCAGGATTTATAGTCACTTGGCCAATAAACATCCCTACCGTTGACTCCTAACACCCAGATTACAACCTTAAAGACAACTCTTGATTTGTGTTATTGTGCATTAAATTTATTTGTTGATGTTTTTTTTTGGATTTTTTGAAGACATATATTGTTAAAGAGTTGTAGAGGAATTGAGAGAAATCGAGACCTTAGAAACACTTGAGGTGATGTATGAGGTGCTCACATATCCGAGTGAGGGTTGATGCTCAAATTCCCTTGTTCCCGTGCTTTCATGAGTATTTCTTCTTGGCAAGTCTATTTGTATTCATTTTTATGATTTGAATTTTGAATCCGTCTTTTTTTTAATTTTTTGATTTTTTGTTTACGTTTTAATACCAGAAGGGTAGAAAACATTTTATGCTGTAGTTGCATTCATATAGATATAGGTCATGCGTGACTATATTATATTTTTCATTCTTTATCAGTTTGCTTCTTGTGAACTTAGGCATGTAGGCATGCGAATGTTAGTGGTGGGGAGGTGACTAAGCCACTATTTTTGGTTTATTTGTACTTTAATTGTAGTGTGTTTTATCTACTCTTTACCCATCTTTATTCAGACTACTGTTTGCATGGTTTTAATTTGGCTTCCTAATTATGAGCCTTTAAATGAAAACAATGTTTCTTTGATCGTTAATTTGCTAGATATTAAATCCTCTCAGTTATCACATTCAGATGGCCTTGATATGTGGTGTTAGGATGATGTTCGAGATGTACAGGGCGAGGAACGGCTTCATAGGGGTAGGAAGTGAAAGGCATCGCAAAGTGGAAAGGAATAGCAGAAGTTGAAGAAGTTGCTTTAAGGCTGTAGCCTGACTCTATCTCACTAAAACAGGGCTATAAATGGTTGGCTTATAGAGGTCCAAACGAGCGGTTCTAGTTGCGTTTGGAAAGCTACGTCTGGGCTTCGATTTGATATATAATATGGGCTATATGTCTACCCTGACGGCTAGGTGAGCGCACGCCGGGCGGTGTCCAGTGTCGCGCTACATCGGCAGTGGACGAAATGCGCCGGATTTGATTCGCAACCGAGGCTAAATTTCTGGGCTATTTCTGACCCAGTATTTTGGCGATCTAGAGAAACACAGGATTGTGAGGCTTAGAAGTGGGGGAATACATTCCATTGCATGATGGGAGCTCGGGTTTTTATTTACTTCCGCATGAGGATTAGATTTAGTCTTGAGATTGATGTGCTCTCCATGCTCCTGCTTTTAGAATTTAGGACTTCTTTAAGTTTTTGAGGATGGTACTTCTCGATCTCAGGTTTTATGTGTGTTGTGTTTTAAACCTTCTCTTATTTTCACTTTTGTATTTATTTATTCAGGCATTGAGGTGATTATTTTACTTTATAATTTAATATGTTTTTTTTTTTTTTTTTTTTTTTTTTTTTGTTGATTAAATGATTATTTGAGGTAATTTTTTTTTTTTTTTTATTTTTTTTTTCTTTTTTTTATTCCATTATTTGATTTGTTTTTTTTTTTTTATCCATTTTTTTTATCTCTTTTTTATTCACAACAATTTTACATTTTTCCCTTTTTAGTCTTGGTTAAGAAATCAGTAACTCAACATTATTACACTCAGCATAATTGAAAATCGTTATCTTGCTAATAAAACTGAACTTAATAATCCCAACCTTTTCTAGGAAATAATTAGGGGATTCGAAGGTCAAACTAAATAGTGCCCTTGACTTTCCTTTATTTTTAAATTAAATGAAAGATTTTAAGATCTTTTTCCACAAACTTTCATATTATTGTTGAGAGAGTAATAAGTTGGACTTCTAATTTCTCTTACCATTGCCAAAAGTTGCTTGTAAAAGAAGGCATTTATGGTATTTTAATTGCCATTTACTTTACTTGTCAAATCATTTGCTTCTCCCTTCTAAGACCCATTACATGCCTTTATAGCCGATAATAAGAACATAACTACTTCGCTTGCAGTTCCTTGGAGAAGCGACCCGAGGTTTGAATATTCGGTTAACAATTTTTAAGGGGTTTGTTACTGTGAACAACTAAAACGTGTTGTATGAAGGGATTTCCGTTGGTTTAGAGACTATATCTACACGCAACTATTTTTATAAGCTATCTTACTGGAAAGAATCCCAACGTCAGCATAGCCACTCACAACTTCTATGACGCGCCGAATCAAGGATACGAACAACAAGGTGGCAACTACATACAAGGTGGCAGTATTAACCCACGGGATTGAAGGACAACTCCAACCAGGTTGGAGAGATAATCTAACCATAGTTGGGGGACAACTATAAAGAGAAGGCAGAGATAACAATAGAAACCAGAGAGGTGAAAACAATAACCAGCAACAAAACAAGCAGAATCAGAAACAAACTTATAGAGCCCTCGGCACCAGTGTAAGACAGTCCCAATGACCCTAGCACAACCAACAATAGGTTTCTCAGATCACTTATTCCAATTCTTATCAATATGATGAGATGCATCGCGATTCTCTTGCACAAGGACAACAAGCATGCATGCGATGCAGTTGACCTTACTTAAATGGCTCTGACTGCCACTTTACACAAGCTCTCGTCCCCGGTTAGATTCATACAAAATTCCACCTAATTCCACCTAATTCCCTTTTTGATGTTATTCAGAAGTACCTAAATACGCCAAAGTTTCTAAAAAGATTTGTGCATACATAATAGATAAAATTATGAATTAGAAACTATTCCGGTCTTTAGGTAGTTCTATATCTCTGGTTTAATGGGAAGGGATATACCTGAAAATATAGTGATCCAGGTCTATGCATGGTTAATTGTACATTGAAGTTAATTTTTCTGGACTGGCATGTGTGATTTAGGAGGATGTATTAGTATTACATCCCTTTGTCTATATATGATCCTTTGAGGCTCCCTCCCTTAAAAAAGTCTGTAGCTCATTCTTGTGTTAGCAAATAAAAGTATTATTACAGTAGTTGGAATTGCTAAAGATGTATTAGATGAGGCATTAAGGGGCTCACATTTCCATTGACTTCTATATCCTAGAGGAAATGCCCCCTAATGACTCAGGAAGACCATCATCAATCCTGCTTGGAAGACCATTCCTGAAAACTTCAAAGTTCAAGCTGGGATGCATTCTCAGGAACTTACTCCTTTGAAGATAGATGGCAGAACAGTGAGTTTCAGTTTAAAATGAAGTAATGAAGCACCCTCTAGAAGATCTATTCTATCTCAGTGCGACATCATTGATGAAACTGTTAGGTGAAGTTCACCACAGAAGATAGAAGTAGAAGCACATAGAGCAACGGTCAAAGTGTGGGGAGACACTCTCTGAAAATAATGAAGACCTTTACCATTATCACTAGCCCCGAGATGATCCAGAACCTAGCCAAGAGCTAAATCATGAATTAAGCCCTCCTCTACAGCACTCTCAAGTATGCTTACCGTAAAGGATAATTAGAAATTCCCAATTATCTATTGTAAGGGAACTCACCTCTCAACTAAGCAGAGGAGCAACTGCTGCAGTGTGCTAGAAAACATTAAGAAAGCAATTGGATGGAGCTTAGCGGATATAGTAGGCATCAACCCTCAAGTTTGTAAGCATAGAATATTCTTAGAAGAGGGAGCAAAGGCTTCCGTCAACATCAAGAAGATTGAATCCCACTAGCTTAAAAGTTGTCAAGAAAGAAGTAGCCAGACTACTTGAAGCAGATATCATTTACCCATCTCAGACAGTGAATGGGTCAGTCCAGTACAAGTGGTGCCCAAGAAGTATGAGTCACACATATAGAATGAGCATGAGAGCTCCTGATAACTAGAGGTGCAGAATTCATGGAGAGTTTGCATGTGACTATAGGTGTCTCAACCAAGCAACCGTAAGGATCATATATCTTCCATTCATTGATCAGATGCTTGAATCGCCTGTCAGGTAAATCCCATTATTTCTTTTTAGACGGTTATACAGGATACTTTCAAATCCATATAACTCCTGAAGATCAGGAAAAGACTACTTTTAATGTCCTTTTGGGACTTATGCTTATAAGAGAATGCCCTTTGGCTTATGCATTGCACCAGCTACTTTCCAAAGGTGGCATGATGAGTCTTTTCTCTAATCTCATTGAGAACTGTATGGAGGTTTTATGGATGATTTTAGCGTATATGGTAATTTTTTTTTGCTTGGATAGTTTATATTATAGAGTGTTAGACAGATGTGTTAGTTCAAACCTTGCATTAATTTTGAAAAATGTCACTTTATGGTAAAACAAAGATTATACTGAGGACATGTTGTGTTAATACTAGCATTTCTGTAGATCTAGCAAAGGTGGTTGTTATTTCTAGTTTACCCCTCCTTCGTGAGGGAAGTCGTTCGTTCCTTGGCCATGCAGGTTTACAGGAGATTCATTAGAAGACTTCAGTAAGGTAGCTTGCCTTTATCCAGATTGCTGCAGAAAAATATTGAGTTCAAGTTCAGTGTGGGATTGTATGGAAGCATTTGATAAGCTGAAGATCGCCTTGATCAAGCTCCAATTGTGAGAGGACCAGACTGGAGCCAGCCATTTGAAATTATGTGTGATGCTTCCAACCATGCAGTAGGAGCAGCGCTGGCTCAGCGTGAAGGTAAGGATCTTTTTGTAATTGCTTATGCATCTAAGACTTAGATGCTGCTCAATCTGAACTATACTACTTGAAAAAAGAGCTTCTAGCTATTGTTTTTTCTCTGGATAAATTCAAGCCTATTTCTTGGTACTAGGTAGTAGTGTACTTAGATCATGTGCAGCTCTAAAAGATTTTACTAAGCTAAAAGGAGTCCAAAAAGGCTAATACATTGGATACTACTGCTTGTAAGAATTGAATTTTTGAAATTAAGGATAGGAGTAGTGGTAATAGAATTTAGTAGCAGACCACTTGAGTCACCTTGAGCACATAAGGATGACTCGACTCCTATACCTAAAATGATAATTTCCCATTTGATAGCTCATGCATATATCTGAGAGTAGTCTCCTGGTATGCACCTGTAGCTATTATCTAGTTACCAACACTTTTCCTCCAAATTTTACTAAGGCATCAAAGAGACAAGCTAAAAGGCGAGTCCAAATATTATATATGGGATGATCACTATTTAGGGGAGATGTGGTGCTGCGAGGAGGTAATAAATACGCGTGCGTGCTCAATCAAAATTCTAGCCATTTTAGAGGCTGCCACTCTCTGAGAGTGGAGGACATTTTGGCCGCAAAGACAGCTAAAAATTTTTAAACTGTGGATTCTGGTGGCCTACGTGTTTAAAGACGCTGCTGAATTTATAAATCTTGTTCTCCTAGCCAAAGGTTTGGTAATATCCAAGATGCCTGCAAAGATTGAATCTTTTGCTGTGAAATTTTTTAATGTGTGGGGCATTGACTTCATGGGTCCATTTACCATTCTAATAGTTATCTTTTATATATACTGTTAGCGTAGATTATGTTTCTAATGGGTGGAAGCAATTCTTAAACCCGTGATGATGATGTGCTAACACTGTTTGTTTCCTTTGTTAGAAACCATTATTATTGTGCCGATTTTGGATCCACGCAGCAAGTCGTGAGTGATCAATGGCGGGCACTCCACTTTTGTAACAAGACTAAAGTAGGATTATTGAATAGAGCATGGGTATCACAAAGTAGCACAGCTTACCATCCCGAAGACAATGGGCAAGCCGAAGTGTCTAACAGAGAGTATTAAACGCATATTTGGGAATAGATAGTAAAACCTCAATGGAGGAAGACTAGAGTGCCAGGCTAACAGAGATGCACTCTGGGCATATTGAACAGTTACAAAAGACACCCATTGGGATGAGCTCCCTTCCGCTTAGTATACGAAAGGATACCAGCCGCCTTGCACGTAGAGGTGGAACACAAGGCTTTCTGGGCTGTGAGGGAGTGCAACATGAATTTTGGAGGAAGCTGGCGCTGTGAAGAGGAAGCCTGCACTGAGCAGAACTTGAGAAATCTTCGCCTAGAAGCTATATGACAACTCCAGGAGATGCAAAGAAAGAGATAAAGGCTATCATGAAAGCACATAAAAGGAGAGAATTCAGACAGGGGAGTTAGTTCTTGTTTATAACTCCAGAACTGAGGCTTTGTGCAGGTGCAAACTGAGATCAAGAGTGGGAATGTCCTACAGAGTAGAAAAGCAAGCCATACGAGTTTTTCACTTGCGTCATCCTTCTAGCTCTAAATTTCTAATGTAAAGTGCGGACATGGCTAAAGCTCTATCATGGTGAGAAGACGAAGGTCACAAAGAAGCTAGAGGTCTTTCTCTTGTTGGTAAGACCTCACTTTATCGTCAGCATCAAGCAGAGAATTACTGTGGAGAGAAGCGTTTCCAGCTTAAGGGACGTAAAAGCAAAGTGTGAGTGTAGGTCGCGCAGACAACGAAACCATGGTAAGATGGGGATGTGGTCCGCTTCAGCTATTATATTTGTATTCTTCGTGCTTAGTTTTATTTTAGTGGTGGTGAATTAGACTTACTTCGTTATATTTCGTGCATATGAGCGCTACATTAAATCATTTGCTTTCGCATTCTAGCATTACATAATAACAAAAAAAACAGAGTCGACGGAGTGCGTAAGGCGTCGCTAACGATCGTCCGTGTCAATAGGTTGCATTAGGAAGGTAAAGAGAATTGAACAGAAAGTCACGCGAAGGTGGCTGGAGGCGTGCCCTTGGCACAAAAGA
>QBTX01002194.1:0-23960 GCA_003063285.2 Arachis monticola
AAGCCAAAGGGCATTCTCTTATAAGCATACGTTCCAAAAGGACATGTAAAAGTAGTCTTTTCCTAATCTTCAGGAGCTATATGAATTTAAAAGTAGCCTGTATAACCATCTAAAAAGCAGTAATAGGATTTACCTGACAAGCGATCAAGCATCTGATCAATGAATGGCAAAGGGTAATGATCCTTGCGAGTGGCTTGTTTAAGACACCTATAATCAATGCAAACTCTCCATGAGTTCTGCACTCTAGTTGTCAGGAGTTCTCCATGCTCATTTCTTACTGTTYTGACTCCAGACTTRTTGGGCACCACTTGTACTGGACTGACCCATTCACTGTCTGAGATGGGGTAAATGATATCTGCTTCAAGTAGTCTGGTTACTTCTTTCTTGACAACTTCTAAGATGGTGGGATTCAATATTCTTTGAGGCTGACGGACAGGCTTTGCTCCATCTTCTAAGAATATTCTATGCTCACAAATTTGAGGGCTGATGCCTACTATATCCACCAAGCTCCATCCAATTGCTTTCTTATGTTTTCTCAGCACACTGAGCAGTTACTCTTCTTGTTGAGAGGTGAGTTCCTGTGCAATGATAACTGGGAACTTCTGCTTATCCTCAAGGTAAGCATACTTGAGGTGTGGAGGGAGGGTCTTTAATTCTAATTTCTGCTCATAGCTAGGCTCTGGATCATCCAGGGCTGGTGATAATGGCAAAGGGTTCTCATTGTTTTCAGAAAGTGTCTCCACACTTGGACCTTGCTCCATGTACTTCTCTTCCATTTATTCTTGGTGAACCTCAGCTACAGTTTCATCAATGATGTCGCATTGGAAGATAGAATGATCTTCCAGAGGATGCTTTATAGCTTCATTTAAACTAAATTTCACAGTTCTGCCATCTATTTCAAAGGAGTAAGTTCCTGAAAATGCATCCAGCTTGAACTTCGAAGTTTTCAGGAATGGTCTTCCAAGCAGGATTGATGATGGTCTTCCTGAGTCATTAGGGGGGCATTTCCAGGATATAGAAGTTAATAGGAAATGTGAGCCCCTTAATGCTCACTAATACATCTTCAACAATTCCAACTACTGTAATAATACTTTTATCTGCTAACACAAAACGAGCTGCCGACCTTTTTAAGGGAGGGAGCCTCAAGGTATCATATATAGATAATGGCATTATACTAACACACGCTCCTTGATGTTGAAAATTGTCGTCGGTCTAGATTTTCTTCATAAAGAAAGGAATCACTTTGTTGTAAGCATAGCTCCAAAATAACAAACAACTCTCACATCAAATTAAAATATGGTTTTGTCACAAGTACAAACCCCAAATGAAAACCGAAGTATTTAGACTCTGGGTCGTCTCACGAGGAATTGCAATGAAGTGTATAATTATTGGCTAAGAAGGATGTAAGGGGGGGTTTTGGTTGATAAAAGGGCAAGAAATTAAATGACAAGGAAAGTAAATCAAGCAAGTAATTAAAGAAAGCAATTAATAAAGAGAGACATTCATGGCAAGGTTGAGATCATAAGCTTTCTATCCTAGTCATACAATGATTAATTCATCTTATTTAGTCAACTCCAACAAATGGAAGAAAGTATCATGTTATCTTCACATAGGGAGAATGTCAAACAAGACTAATCAATAATATCACAATGATAAACACGAATTTATCTCATTTCGTCATCTCCAACATTGGAAGAAGATATAGGTTATCTTCCATGAGAGAAAGTCAAACAAGACTAGTTAATCTCAAATCAAAAGTCCTAATCAACTCACTAATTGAATTAGCAAAAGATTAGCGTAATGGAAGAGGATTCAATTGTGATAAGACTCCTTAATGATTGAATCATCTCTTGGTCCAACCTCTTAAAGTCTCCACCGACATGATTAGTCTTGGAGGTTGTACACCTTTCAAAACAATGTCAAGCTTCTTGGAAGAGGGCTCTATGACTTCACATTCCCATGGACTTTCAACATCTCCTAAGACTTCACCACTTTTTCCGGCTTCAATTACCTTAATTTTCTCCCCTTGTGACAATCTCTTGTTTCACCCCTTTCTTCTATGCCTTGAAGCTGCTACAACTTCTCTCCTCACTATGCCCTCTTGATTGCTTCTCTACATTCAAAATGGGAGTTCTTGATCAATAGGGCTTAGCAGGAGGAGCATATTACGAACGGCTTCGCTATGGTATATCTTGGCTTCTAACTCCTTGAACTCCTTTTGATTCTCTTCTTGCTTTGAATATATGAACTAACACATTCTTGAAGAGAATCCATCCATTGGAAGGTGGTGTGGAAAAAGAAGGTTCATTGTTTAGGAAGGAGTTTCATAATTGGAAGTAGTTCATCTTGGAAAGGGTATGGAGATTGGCTGTTTATAAGGTGGTTCTTGAGAGCAATTGTGTTGGAAATGTGTGGTTTCATGTAGGTTCATATGGTGTTCATAAGGGTGGTTGGATGGTGGATAGATGGCTCATAATGAGATGTTTGGGTGGTTAGGGGCGTGTCTGTGAGTAAGGTGGTTCAAAGTCATGTTGAGGAGGTGGTTTATAGCATGTGGTGGCTTATTGACAATTTAATAAGGGTCAGCACATCCATTAAATTGATATACATTAGGATTAAGATTATACCATAAGAATCCGGAGGTTGTCTGTTTGCCAAGACGGTGATCAATCGCCTTGACGGCTCCTCCACCCTCTTGATTGTTCCATTCCTTGATAGCACTCTCATCTTAGCATCCCATTTCTACACATAATTCGTACCCAAACTCATAGCCAAAGTGAGAGTGATGAAGTCCTTACCGCAATAACAAACAAAACTATACAAAATTAAAAGTCAGTAAAAAAAAAAAAACAACAAAAACTACAAATAAGACAAAAGCCAAACATATTTCGACCCATATTCACAATAGCCAATAACATAACACCATTTGCAACTCCCCGCAACCGGCGCCATTAATTTGCATGCTTCGACCAATTCGTTGTATATAAATGCATGTATACATGGAATAATGGACATAAAGAATCAAACAAATCAAAGATTACAATCATAGAAAGAGAATAATGCACACAAGAATGAAAATAAGTGGTTATAAGATGTAACCACACAATTAGGCTCAAAACTCACATGCTTGTGTTCTTAGCTCAAAAACCATGTTCCAAAATAAATTCTTCAAGAAAGTTCAACAAATTTTTTTTAAATTGGTAGGGTGCCCTAAAAACAGTTTCTCTTTGAAAAGAAATCATCACCCTAACCAAGTAGTCCTAACATAAAAAGAAATGGTGAAATATGTACAAATTCTAATTGACATGCAACCTATCATGCAATGGAATAACTAATCTAACAAAGACAAAAATTAAAAATTGGTGTTGAAAAAAGAAGTTGTTACCCATGGAGATCGGTCGGACGACCTCCCCACACTTAGAAATTTGCACCGTCCTCGGTGCATGCAAAGAAGAACAATGTGGATGGGTTGCTACAATTGATGAGCTCCTTCAAAAGGTTGTGCGGGTGGACTTATTTGTTGCCCCATTTAGAGGCTTTCTCATTCCTTTCCTTCTTGGTGGCCAATCTAAAAGGAAAGAGAAAGAAGGAATTTAAGCCTACAACAAAGATATGAAAGTAATTAGAACATAGGCGGGGCTAATGCCAAATAAAAGTATGGTTCTCACCACATGTTAGCTACGCATGTGAGTGAGAAAATAATGTAAGCTAAGGCATATTAACTAACACTTGATGCAATAGTAAGGTCTAAGCATGAAGAGCACTCAAAAGCATCAAGTTCAACTAGGAAGAGTGGGTCATGAAAGACATGTAAGCTCATATCAATGCATAAAGAATATAAYAGTCATACAAGATTAAGCATTGATTTAAAAGTTTCATCACCCAACAATATCAAACAAGTCAATAGGCACCAAGATTAACCAAGAAATTCTCAACAATTGAGTAAGAGCATTCAACACCATTATTAAAATAAGAAACTCGAAAAAAAATAAAGTAAAAATAGACTATAAAAACAAAATGAAAATGCAAAGAATAAAAGTATGCGAATGCAATGGAGAAAAGAAAATGGAGGATGAGAAAGAAAACTCTTTTTTTTTACCGGTGCGGACGCGTCATGCACGCTTCCGCGCCGATGCGCAGTTTGGCCAAAGGATGCGTACGCGCCAGGTGCGTGCACGCGTGGGTTATAGGCATAGAATAGGCACAAACTGGGCATCACTCTCTGGAACATGTACCAGGAGGGCAGGTGGCACTATCGGCGCGCACGCGCACAGTGTGCGTACGCGCGCATTGCACAATTAGCTTCAAGGACGCGTACGCACCAGGTGTGCGCACGCGCGGATGGTTTGTGCTTCAAGCATGGTGCTAGCGCAGTGTAGGCGCAACTCTCGGGTCAATGTATGGAGGGGTGGGATTTTTCAATCCACGCGTCCACGCACATGGCGCACC
Source organism: Arachis monticola (assembly GCA_003063285.2). Lineage (NCBI taxonomy): Eukaryota > Viridiplantae > Streptophyta > Magnoliopsida > Fabales > Fabaceae > Arachis > Arachis monticola. The sequence continues at coordinate 4,450 of QBTX01002194.1, forward strand.
CGCGTGGATGGTCGAAAATGCTTGAGGCGCGCGTACGCGCCAGGTGCGCGCATGCGTGGGTTGGTGCTCTGTTTTTTCAAAATTTTTCCAAGTTCTTGCACCAAACCAAGCATTCCAAACCTCCAACACAGCTACCCAAACACCATAAAACCTTATTTAACATATTACACTACCAAATAGACTCAACAAACTACTCTAAATATGAATTTAAACTAATTCTACCAATATTTACAAAAGAAAAAATGAAAAGATATTACCATGGTGAGGTGTCTCCCACCTAGCACTTTTTGTTTATTGTCCTTAAGTTGGACTTATGGGGAGCTCCTCTTAAGGTGGCTTGTGCTTGTAACCATCTTGGAACATCCACCAATGCTTGAATCTCCAATAAGCTCCGTTCTTCAATGTTAATATCTTCAAGCTTTGATGGAGTTCTTCACAAACCATGAGCTTTCAAAGTTGATTTTCCTTGTGCGATCCGGGATCCCACACTTTGTTTTGACTCCCATCTTCAAATTGATCATCATGATTCCAATTGGGTGGCATGACCTTAGAATTCTCAATTAAACATCCAAACATTCTCCTAGACCCATGCAATTTGGTTCTACACCAACCATTGCTATTCAACTTTGAGCATGCAACCATCATAAACTTAGAATGATGTTTCCAACCACTACACAACTCTCTCCTACTCTTAATTCCACAAAGAGCTCTAAGTTGACCATCATTTTCAATCAAACCATATTCAAGTGAGAAAGTGAAGCTTAGGGATAGAAATTTTACCCACTTGAATGTTGTGTTGGATGATGGTGACTTAGGAAGGGGTGGTCCCAATGATCTTGCAAGCTCCACTCCCTTGTACTCTTCCTTGATTACCTCCACCTCTTTACAACTTTCCTCAACTTTAACCTCTTCCTCTTGGTGGCTCTCTTCCAATTCAATCTCTTCTTCATTGCTCACCAAGGGCATGAGAGGTTGTTCATATTTTTCTTTGACCTCAATTTCAAGCCCAATGGAAGAGGATTCAATTGTAGATAAGAACTCCTTAATGATTGAATCCATCTCTTGGTCAACCTCTTCAAAGTCTCCACCCATGATATGTCTTGGAGGTTGTACACCCTTCTCAACAACAATGTCAAGCTTCTTGGAAGAGGGCTCTATGACTTCACATTCCCATGGACTTTCAACATCTCCTAAGACTTCAACCACTTCTTCCGGCTCAATTACCTTAATTTCCTCCCCTTGTGACAATCCTTGTTTCAACCCTTCTTCTATGCCTTGAAGCTCTAAACTTACTCCCTCACTATGCTCCTTGATTGCTTCTCTACATTCAACAATGGGAGTTCCTTGATCACATAGGCTTAGGCAGGAGGAGACCATATTACGAACGGCTTCCGCTATGGTAGCTATCTTGGCTTCTAACTCCTTGAACTCCTTTTGATTCTCTTCTTGCCTTTGAATATATGAACTAACACATTCTTGAAGAGAATCATCCATTGGAGGTGGTGTGGAAAAAGAAGGTTCATTGTTTAGGAAGGAGGTTTCATAATTGGAAGTTAGTTCATCTTGGAAAGGGTATGGAGATGGCGTATATTAAGGTGGTTCTTGAGAGRAATTGTGTTGGAATGGTGGTGGTTCCATGTATGGTTCATATGGTTCATAAGGTGGTTGGTATGGTGGATAAGGATTAGGGTCATAATGAGATGTTTGGTGGTAGGGGGCTTGTGAGTAAGGTGGTTCAAAGTCATGTTGAGGAGGTGGTTTATAGGCATGTGGTGGTGGTTGTTGACAATTATAATAAGGGTCAGCACATCCATTAAATTGATATACATTAGGATTAAGATTATACCCATAAGAATCCGGAGGTTGTTGTTGCCAAGAAGGGTGATCAATCCTTTGAGGCTCCTCCCACCTTTGATTGTTCCATCCTTGATGCACATCCTCATTGTAGCTCCCATTTCCTACAACATAATTGTAACCAAACTCATAGCCAAAGTGAGGATGAGAATTCATAATAGCAAATAAAAACAAAAACTAACAAAATTAAGCAACAAAGTCCTAAGCCTAACAAAAACTAACAAATAAGCAAAAGGCAAACATATTCACAATATTCACAATAGCCAATAATATAACACCATTGCAACTCCCCGGCAACGGCGCCATTAATTTGATGTTGAAAATTGTTGTCGGTCTAGATTTTCTTCCTAAAGAAAGGAATCACTTCGTTGTAAGCATAGCTCCAAACCAACAAACAACTCTCACATCAAATTAAAATATGGTTTTGTCACAAGTACAAACCCCAAATGAAAATTAACAGAAGTATTTAGACTCCGGGTCGTCTCACGAGGAATTGCAATTAAGTGTATGATTATTGGCTATGAAGGATGTAAGGGGGGGGTTTTGGTTGATAAGAGGGCAAGAAATTAAATGACAAGGAAAGTAAATCAAGCAAGTAACTAAAGAAAGCAATTAATAAAGACAGACATTCATGGCAAGGTTGAGATCATAAGCTTTCTATCCTAGTCATATAATGATTAATTCATCTTATTTAGTCAACTCCAACAAATGGAAGAAAGTATCATGTTATCTTCACATAGGAGAATGTCAAACAAGACTAATAATCAATCATATCACAATGATAAACAAGAATTTATCTCATTTCGTCATCTCCAATATTGGAAGAAGATATAAGTTATCTTCCATGAGAGAAAGTCAAACAAGACTAGTTAATCTCAAATCAAAAGTCCTAATCAACTCACTAATTGAATTAGCAAAAGATTAGCATCATTGAAAATGATATTAACTAACAACTCTAGATCACCAACATAAGTTGGTTTTCATGACTCAAGATTGCCTAAATACTCTTTCCAAGCCAAGAATGCTCAAAATCTACTCTAAAAAAAACAAAAAAAAAAATAAAAGAAAGCATAATAATGACAAGAATAGTAAAATCTACAACTACAAATTGCAAGAAAGTAATCAACAACTCAAATCAATAATTATAAGAACATCACACTTAAATTTCATTAAATGTAAACAAGATCCAACATGAGTGTTCATAAACATAAAGAGACATAAAAGTAAAATTGACAAGAGAACTAAGAAGAATAGAGTAGTAAAACAAAAAAATTGTAAAAAAAACAAGATGAGAACAATAATCAAAACTAGATCTAAGATGAATAACCTAACCTAATTTAGAGAGAAGAGGGAGCTTCTCTCTCTAGAAACTAACCTACATGATGCTAATGCTACAAACAATTGCTCCCTCCTTGCCCAAGCTTGAATTCTGCATGAAATAGCATAAAAAATGAGTTGGGTTGGGCCCAAAGTGCTTTAGAAATCGCTGGGGGCGATTTCACTTTAGTGGGCCACGAGTAGCATCGGCGCGCACGTGTACATGGCACGTGCGCGTCCCTAAACGTGAAGCAACATATGGCAAATTTTATATTATTTTGAAGCCCCAGATGTTAGCTTTCCAACGTAACTAAAACCGCCTCATTTGGACTTCTGTAGCTCAAGTTATGGTCGTTTGAGTGCAAAGAGGTCAGGCTTGACAGCTTTACGGTTCCTTCATTTCTTCATGAGTTCTCCCACTTTGCATGCTTTTCTCCTCACTTCTTCCATCCAATACTTGCCTTATGAACCTGAAATTACTCAACAAACATATCAAGGCATCGAATGGAATTAAAGTGAATTAAAATACRAATTTTAGGGCCTAAAAAMKATGTTTTCACATTTAAGCACAAATCAAGGGAGAATTGTAAAACCATGCTATTTCATTGAATAAATGTGGGAAAAGGTGATAAAATCCCCCAAAATAAGCACAAGATAAACCACAAAATTGGGGTTTATCACTCCTAAATCACATATGCAATCAGAAAATATTACACCTCTAATGGTACAGTTAACCATACATGGACCCGGATCACTACATTTTTCAGGTATACCTCCCATTAAAGCAGATATAGAGCTACCTAAAGGAATAGTTTCTAACTCATTAATTTTATCTTTATGTATGCACAAATATTTTAGAAACTTTGCATATTTAGGTACCTGCTGAATAACATCAAAAAGGGAAACAATTACGTCAACCTTTTTGAATATTTCTACCATTTTGGGGTCAAGTTCCATCTGCTTTCTAGGCTTCCTGGCAAGTTGTGGGAATGGAATAGGAAGGGCGTTACTTGCAGCTTCTGCATCCTTTGGTGTTTTATTCTGTGGTTGAGCTGCTTCTTCTTCAACTATGTTTTCTACGTCCTCTTCCTCTTCAGCATCTTCCACTTCCACTACATCCTCAGCTGGGATGTGTTCTGGTGAGCTTGGCTCCTCCTGGTTCCTCTCTTGTAGTGTGGTTCTGGACCTCAAAGTGATGGCATTGATGCCACCTTTGGGATTAGGTAAGGGTTGAGAAGGAATTCCACTAGAACTTGAAGGTTGATTGGTGGAATTAGGTGATGAATCTAACCGGGAGACGAGAGCTTGTAAAGTAATAGTCAGACCATTTAAAGTAGAGTTCAGCTGTGTCTGCATGTCTTGTTGTCCTTGTGCAAGAGAACGGAGCATCTCGTCAATTAATGAGGAATTAGAATAAGTGATTTGAGGAACCTGTTGTTGGTTGTGCTGGAATCCTTGAGATTATCTTAGGTGAGGTGCTCTGTAAGGCTGGTTCTGATTCTGCTATCTGTTGTTGTTATTCCACCTCTGGTTTCCATTGTTATCTCTGCCTCCTCTGTTATAGTTGTCCCTCCAACTATGGCTAGAATTATCTCTCCAACCTTGAATGGAGTTATCCTGCAATCCATGGTTATAGTTGCCACCTTGGTTGTAGTTGCCACCTTGTTGATTGTATCCTTGATTCGGGCGGTCATAGAAGTTATGAGTGGCTGCCACAGTGTTGTCTTCCTGTTGGAGCTGTGGACATTCATCTTTTTGTGGAACCAACTGTTGGCTTTGTTGTGGTGAGGGAGGCTGAGCTTGTTGTGCTTGTTGTTGATTTAAGTGCATCTGCTTCAGTAGGTTGGTCATTTCACATATACTCTGGGTAAGAGCAGTAGTTTCAACGCTAGAGGAAACCTCTGCAATAGCTTTTGAGTGGCTACGCCTCTGCCTGTGATTCTTGGTGGACTCAGCTAAGTCACTGATCAGTTGCCATGCTTCATCTGCGGTCCTGTACTTTTTCAAAGACCCATTACTAGCACCATCCAGTGTGGTCTTATCCTGGGGTTCATGCCTTGAGTGAAGTAGCTGATCAACACTAGTCTGTCAATCATGTGATGGGGACATGCGTCTAGAAGGTTCTTAAAATGCTCCCAGTATTCATAGAGAGTCTCCGAGTCTCCTTGAACAATGCAGAAGATCGCTTTTCTCAGTCTATCTGTGACTTCAGTTGGAAAGTATTTTTCCAAAAATTCTCTCCTGAGTGTATCCCAGTTGGTAACAGTCGCTTCAGGTTGGGAGTAGTACCACTCCCTTGCCTTTCCCTCAAGAGAAAATGGGAAGGCAATTAATAAAATAGAAGTTTCATCTGCACCATTACGCCTAACAGTAGAACAGGCTGTCTGGAAATCCCTAAGGTGCTTAATAGGCTCTTGAGCAAGTAAGCCATGAAACTTGGGCATCAAGTTGATTAGTGCAGTCTTCAATTCAAAATCTGCAGCCAGATTTGGATGATGCACTTGATAAGGTTGCATTGTAAAATCTGGGGCTCCAGCTTCCTGGAGAGTAATTCTCCTAGGTTCTGCCATGTTACCTGCACATGAATCAACTGGATCAGTAGTAAAGGAGCTTGTCTCGCTCTCAGATGGCGGTTCAGATTCGCCCTCAGATGAGACTGGTGAATCGATAACAATCACTTCACCACCCTCAGAGGCTAACCGACATCGAGCTCCCCTAATACGTGAAAGAGTTCTTTCAATTTCAGGATCAAAAGCGGCTAAGCTCGGATCAGGCAGTGAATGCGTCATTCAATGAGAAAGACATATAGCTCATGGTAACAGAAATAAAAATAAAATATGCAAATAAAAATAATAACTATGTACACTAATAAAAATCTAGCACGCTATTGCAACTCCCCGCAACGGCGCCAAAAATTGAGTGGGGGCGGAAATTACCAGTTAAGAAATTAATAACAAGATGCGTTGCAAGTACAGTTCTCAACCAGCTAAGATCCGCCTTCTCAATTTAAAAAGTTGTCATAAATTTTAGAAATAAAAACTAGAGAGTATGAGTCCAGGTACGTCCCAACGAGTTGCAGGAAAGGGCGTGCTAATTTATTAATCAGAAATTTTCCAGAAGGTTTGAGTTGGATAATGAGTAATTAAAATAATTGTAATTAAAGCAATAAAACTAGTAAAAAAAAAAAAAAAAAAAAGGAATGATTAATTGAAAGTTCTATCCTTGTTTGGAATCTTCTTAAGTGTAGTATTAAAGAGTGTTGTTTTCACTTAGTTACCCTTCTAAATAAAGGAAAGTTAAGTGATTGAGCTAACTCTTACCGCAATCCTAGTCTCTCCCTTGGAAGGTCTAGCATTAGTAGGTACTAGAGATTAGCCAACAACGTCCAATTTAATAAAGCACTTGAGCATTCCAACTCAAGTGTCTCCTCTAACAACCCCCATGTCAAGTAGAAAATCTACTCCATTGACATGGAATTAATACTCATAAAAATATAAGAGACTAATTAAATAAATAAATAGAGATTTAAAATTAATTAAAAATAAAAGTAACTCTATATATTAATAAATCCAAAATGCAACATACTTATTTGAATAGGGTCAATGAGCAACTAATAAGAGTAAAGGAATATGGAAACAAACTAATGTGATGTCTTCACGGAGGTAATGACTCTTCAGCATCCAAAATCCAAAGCGAAAGCATAAACTATCAATGTAAAGCTAATTTAGATTCAGATCTAAAACTAAAAGTAATCCTAATATCAATGTATCTGAATGTGTGTGGATGCGTCTTGAGTCTCTGCATGTTCCCTAACTTTAGTTTGTGTTTCTGGGCCGAAAACTGGGTCCAAACGCGGCCCGAAATCGCCCCCAGCGTATTCTATTATTTCTACAGATCGCGCAGGTCACGCGTACGCGTCGTCCATGCGTTCGCGCCATTCAGCAATTTTTCTTTTCACGCGTTCGCGTCGTCCACGCATTCGCGTCATTCGTGCAGACTCCAATCCACGCGTTTGCGTTAGGCACGCTTTCGCGTCGCTGCGATTTCTTCATTTCGCGCGCTCGCGTGAGCCATGCGGTCGCGTCAGTGTTCGCTGGTCATCTCCTTGGTTTCTTGTGTTCCTTCCAATTTTGCAAGCTTCCTCTCTATTCTCCGAGCCATTCCTGCCCTATGAAGCCTAAAACACTTAACGCACGGATCACGGCATCGAATGGGATAAAGGAGAGTTAAAATGTACTAATTAAAGGTTTCTAGGAAGCAACTTTTCAACCATAAACAATACTAGGAAGGAATTATAAAATTCATGCAATCTATATGAATAAGTAGGTAAAGACTTGATAAAACCACTCAATTAAACACAATATAAATCATAAAATAATGGTTTATCAATGACCCTTTATTCTACATGAGTTCTTTACGAGTCCTGACCCGGATAGTATTGAGCTACATCTTGAGAGTACATCACAGGTTCTAACAAGTTACTTGGGCTAATTGGGATATATGACATGAAATCTCGTTAGTCATGGTAACTGAGGTTCCTGTGGCTCTAGGGCTAGAACCATAGAGCATCATTCTCCGATCCAGAAGATTCGACCTTGTTTGTGGCATTTTGAGTAGGATCAATAGAGATTGAATTGCGTGAGCTTCACCCTCGTCCAGATTGAATGATCAGCGTCCTGGTATTTGGTTTGGACCATGGGGATTAATGACCACGACCCATGGCTTAATCACTTACAACCTTGCCATTGAATGAATCACTCATCGTTAAAGTAGTCAGTAAGAAGTATTAATCCGGAAGAACAAGCATCTCCAAGGCCTTAACTGATTTCTCACTATTGTTTCTACTTTAATTCATTATTGATTTCTTTATTATTCTATTCTGTGAGCCTACAACAATAATCAACTTTCTATTCGCCTGGCTAAGATCTGCAGGATAGCCACAGCTTGCTCAATCTGACAATCCTCGTGGGATTTGACCCTTACTCACCGGAGGTATTACTTGGACGACCCGGTGCACTTGCCGGTTGGTGTGCGAAATCGTGATCATTCTATTCCTTGGTAACGGCGCTAAAAACTCAATACACACGTTCATGATCTTATATCTGTTTCACAACTTCGTACAACTAACCAGCAAGTGCACTGGGTCATCCAAGTAATCAACCTTACGTGAGTAAGGGTCGATCCCACGGAGATTGTCGGCTTGAAGCAAGCTATGGTCACCTTGTAAATCTCAGTCAGGTGGATTAAATTGTATTAAGAAATTATAGTAGATGAAAATTAAATAAAATATAAAATAGGATAGTGGTACTTATGTAATTCATTGGTGAGAATTTCAGATAAGCGTATAGAGATGCTTTCGTTCAATTATCACCACGTCTTCCCAAGTTGTCCCAAGCTTTCCCTTGGAAAAGATTCCAGCCACTTGTCTGCTTTGTCCCTAATGAGAATGAAACAAGAGCATTCTATAGGTGTCAGGATGAACACCGTTAGACTTCACTTGTGTCACATAATTCTTAGGAATGTGGTCAAATGTTGATTGGGGTCTTCTTAAACACCTCGCCAACGAACAGTTTTTCTGAACAAGGGTGATGAGCTGTGGTTTAAATTCAAAGTTGTCATTGGAATGGATTGTTGGCTTTTGGGATGCTACTTCCACAATTGCCGGGGTTTGGGATTTGATGTAAAAGCCCAAAACTCTTCTATCCTCCCCAGCATGATTTGCTCTACCTCCTCCCCATGGTTGTGATCCTGCTTCTTCATTGAGTTTTCCATTTGTCTCCATGTTTGGTTCAAAGAATTCCTCCTATTCCTCAGCACCAACCACTTTCTTTCCTCTGGCCTCCCTCCTAATCTAAGGAAGGTCCTCTCAGGGTCAGAATCGAAGGAAGTTGAAGCCCCGCTTTCTTCTCCCTGGCATTACAACATCAATGAAGCAAGAAAAGATAGGTGCAGCAAGAGTATTTTTTTGTCAGAATAAAAACACTTTTAAATAATAAAATAAAATATCAAACAGTTAGTGGTAGCAAACAGAATAGAAAATAACAAAGAAAAAAAAGGTAGAGGGAAGGGAAAGAAGTTTAACTAAAGACAGAAAGCTAAATCACTCAAACAAAAAAAAAAAAATAAATCACAAAGTAAAAATGCTCAATCTAGTGTCCCATTTAATCATTGTTGATCACAATCAATCCCCGCAACGGCGCCATAACGTGATGCGGTGGAACTGTTCCTCTAAACAAATTTCCTTCGGCAGTGTACCGAATTTGTCGTCAAGTAAAACTCACGATAGAGTGAGGTCGAATCAACAGAGATTGATTGATCAAGAAACTTTAATTAGAAGAAGTCTAGTTGGCGATATCCAGAATTTGGTTGAAGAGTTGCAGAAAATAAAATGGCGGGAATGTAGAATAACAGAAAAGTAAATGCTAGAATGAAAGGACTGGAAGTTAAGATGACTGAAAATAAAATTGCAGAATGTAAATAGAATGGAGGGATCTTTGCTCATAAAGTTAAAGGTGGAAGAAATTAAAGAGAAGTGGGTAAGATCAGAGATAGGGAGTTCATTGGGCTCAGGAGATGTTGCAATTCTCCGGATCAATTCATTTTCATCTCTCCTTAATCAATGCACTCATTGATCTCCTTGGCAATCTTAAATTGATTGAATACAAGTTCTTGCAATTCAATCTCCCAAATCATTGATCAATAGCCAAATTCCTTGGTCAATGGTCATGAACGAGATGAATGATTGGTCCAGCTAATACTACATGCATCCAAATCAAGTATTGAGAGGGTTATAGTCACGTATACCCATCCAACCCAATTTGGTCCAGCATGAAAAATCATTCTAGCATGATCCTTCATTCCTCTTTCAAGGTTCAAAGGAGATCATCCAAGTTGGAATAGCTTCTTTTCCAAGAAAACTACTCAATTGGATGAATATCGAAAAGCTCTCAAGTAAAATCAAGAGAAAGATAGGAGAATAATGAAATTGTATTGATCCATCAAATTCAACAGAGCTCCCTAACCAATGAAGAGGGTTGTTTTATAGCTCTAGAAAATGAAACAAAGAGCGAATACATCTAGAACTAGAAATGGTAGAGAAAGAAAATCACGAGAGTAGTTCCCTTTTTTCCCTCCTTTCCAGAACTCCTCAACAATCCAAAAGCTACTCCTATATTTACTACTTCTCTCAGCTTCTAGTGGGCTCTTCAAGTCTTGGGCCTTTGGATCTTGAGTTTGAAGCAGTTCTCTTCTTCATTTGGGCTTGGGTTTACTTGCAGAGAAAAAATGTGAGGGCAAAGACTTTGCTCAGGACATTAGAGGGTGTTAACGGTTTCAGTGAAAAAATAAGTTCGAGAACGTTTAGTCTGACATCAACTTTCTCACTAACGTTACAAAGTAAAAGCCTCGTTAACTTCAACGTGTAGTGGCATAAACGTTGCCACTAACATTGCCTCTAAGTCCTTCGCACACGTTATTGAGACTTAACATTCCCAACAACTTTGAAAAGCCCCGTTTGTTGCCACATCGAGTTAGACGCTTCCAAGCGTGCCATGGAAGGTCGTTGACAGGTGTAGACGTGGGCTCGGGTTTAATATGTGGCTTGCCATCCTTTCGAGAACGTTTATGACCATCACACATGTCAACTAACGTTCCAAGGTGCTCCTAGTTTCTTATGTTGTGTCCATGTTACTAGGTTAGTGGCTTCTAACGTGGCCATGCTTAGCTATCCCCAACGTTAGTGACAATGTTGGTGTCACTAACGTTGCCTATACTTTCACTATCAACAGTTAGCTTTCACGATAACTAAGTTAACGTGGCTCCTTGGAGTTGTGTGGTGTTTCCACTGTTAGTGATAATGTTTGGTGTCACTAAAGTTTGTCGACCACTCTTGCTTCTTACGTTAGCTACCACGTTAACATAGTTAACGTGGGGTCTAACGTGGTATATTTTCTCGTTAGCCAACGTTAGTGACCAAGGTGAATGTCACTAACGTGGCGTTTCTTTCCCCCTTTTTAACGTTAGAGGCCACGGTTAACTAAGTTAACATGGACTCTACGTGGCCACTTATGAGAAATTGCCAACGTCATGACAATGTTTAGTGTCACTAACGTGGGTCAATGTTCCTTCTCCACGGGAAGATTTCAGCGTAACTTATTAACTGACTCTTAACGTGGTAATGATGGCTTCGAGAGCGTTCATTGCAATTCACTTTTTCTCATTCAACTTTGCAAGTAACCTCCATTCCTTCTCCTTTGGTCCTGAAATCAAGCAATAGAGCGCATCAAAGGTCTAGTCCAAGTCTTAGGGGCAATTGCAACGACCAATTGTCACTAACTTATGGAAAATTTTCTACATGAAATAATGTAAAATGGACAATGTATGCTTGAATCAAGGGCTGAGTGAATATTTACCCAAACTAGCCTATATTCCAAAGGAAATGCATGAAACTAACCTAAAACAGTAAAGAATTAAGGTTCGTGAAATGCCTAATGATGCCCTCGGCTATCAAATATTGAGAAGATTATTACCTCATTTCAGACTTCTTCAGTCTGTTTGTTCTCTTTACTTGTCTCTGACTCTTCCATGTTCCTTGGTTTGTTTAATTTTACCATTGGAATATTTTTAGGTTATTTGACATACAAAGTTCACCTTTATTTTTAAGTGATTATTGTTAATGTTTTATTACAATGTCTTTCTTTAATCTTTTTCTTATGCTATGATTTTAATTTACATGAGGAGTATCCTAACCTTGATGGGAGTTTGATGAAAAGGGAACCCTTAAGTGGAAGGTTCAAGAAAAAAGGTTGTAATTGGGTTATTGTTGGATTGCTCTCTAATTCCTGACACCAATCCTCCCCAGAGTGGATTTGGACTTGTGAATAGAACAGCACTCCAACTTTTTTTACTTTCCCTTACTTAGGTACAAAGGTGAACTAACGATAATAACGCTCAATGGTCAATTATCTTAAGAATGTTCCATCAAGAATAAAGCTTCCATGTAATCAACTCACAGTCAAGGCATTTTTATTACATTATCAATTTCATCGATTTATTTTCCATTACTCAACTCACCCTTTTCAAAAAACACTGATTAATAAATAGCACCATTCCTGCAACTAGTTGGGAGACGACCTGGGATTTCATACTCCCAGTATTTAATTTTCCAATTTTCTGTGACACCTTTCTATTGGCGGTGGATTTTCGGTGAGTTAAGACTATACTTGCAAGCATATATTCTAATAATTGTTAATTCACCAACTTCTCGCCCGCATCAAGGATCTGGAAAGTCTTATACCTTGTACATAGGCACCATAACTTTCGAGAAGGCTCTATGTGACCCTGGGTCAGGGAGTAACCTCATGCACTCGTCTGTAATGGAGAAACTGGGAATCTTTGACGTACAATCTGCTAGAATCTCATTTAGAGATGGCAGACAACCCAAACAAACAGGCTTAGGACTAGTAGAGGACATGTTAAGAAAGGTGAAGACCATTACATCCCCGCTAATTTCATAATCCTAGACACTAAGAAGGGAAGAGGATGAATCCATAATCCTTGGAAGAACCTTCCGTAGACCACAGCAAGAACTTGTGTTGCATGTGGACAAGAGCGAGAGGTGGTCCTATCACTGAATGAGGACTTACTTGTGTTTAAACTCAAGGTCCCTCCTTCTGTAACCATGTAGAGGAAGCATAAAAAGCTTTGCTGCTCAGTACAGAGTCAAACAAAGCCCCCCACAATCAAACTCTAGTTTGGTGTTGGGAGGCCTCAGCCAAACTCTAAGTTTGGTGTTGAATTCCCACATCCAAACTCTAAGTTTGGTGTTGGGAATCTATCTTAAAAATTGACCTGATCACCTGTGTGGCTCAGTGAGGGCCCACTGTCAAGTTGGCATTAAAAACGCTGTGGGAGGCAAGCCCATGTTTATTTATATATTTTTATTTCGTTTCTCTTTGTGATTTCATGATTTACTAGGGTGATGATCATGTGAGAGTTTACCAAAATAAAGTATAAAAATTAAATACAGAATAAAATAAAAAACAGCAGAAGAAAAAGTCACACCCTGGAGAAGGACTTACTGCGACATTTTAAACCAGTAAGGAGCATCTGCTGGCGTTTAACGCCATAACAGAGCATGGATCTGGTGGTGAACGCCGCAGAGAACAAGCTAACATCCTGGTGTTCAGACACCAGGAATACACCCTGAGAAGACAGCTCGGCGCTGAACGCCAGAAAAAAGCAATGAAGGGCTGGCGTCAACGCCAGAAACATGCGGCACATTGGGCGTTGAACGCCCAGAATAAGCATCACTTCGGTCACACGTTTAAATCCAGAATGCATGCAATGGCATTTTGCATGCCTAAAATTGGTGCAGGGATGTAAATCCTTGACACCTCAGGATCTGTGGACCCCACAAGATCCCCATTATACCTCTTGATTGCCAGGGCATTTTGGCCAATTTTCACTGACCTTTTTCTTGCTTTTTTAAGTAGTTTCATGGTCGTATGTTTTTCTTAGAATAAGCAGTTTTGGGTGGATATTCGCTTACATCTTGATTCAAGCATTCATTGTGCACTTTACATATTTCATGAGGATTTTGTTTCTTTTTTACATGAATTATATTGATAAATTGAAATGATGCTTTATCCCATGATTAAGAAGCAAGACTTTGATGCCACTTATGTTTGATTGATTTATAGGGCCAAAAGAAGTAAGAGAAGAGCCCTTAGTGCTACGTTAGTTACACTAACTGTGCCACTTCAACGTTGGAAGGAGGAAAGCCACAACGTTAGTTGAGAAAAGTTAGTGGCACTAACATAGCCATTAACGTGGAAGAAAGGAAATGGAGCAACGTAGTGACACTAACATTGTCACTAACGTTGGACCCACTAGCATTGCCTACGTTAAATCTCACGTTAACTAGGTTAACCTGCCTACGTTAAGAAGGAAGGGGGAGCCAACGTTAGTGACACTCAACATCTGTCGGGGGGGGTGGTGGGCACTAACATTGGCCAAAACACATTAAGCCACTGTATTAAACTTCCACGTTAACCTAGTAACCTAGTTAACGTGGAAGCTAACGTGAAGAACCAAGGTGGTCGACACTTAGGGTACACCCAACATTGTCACTAACGTTGAAGAAACAAGCCGCAAGAGCCACGTTACTCCCACGTTAACCCAACATTGTCACTAACGTCGGGGAAGAGCCACACATGCCACTATGAGCCATGTTAACTCCCACGTTAACTTTACGTTAACGTGGAAGTTAACGTAACAAACCTTGACAGCACTGACCATGCACCTTCTTCAATCACGCATAACTTGAGCCATAAAACATCCAAATGACGTGATTCCAGTGCATTGGAAAGTAGGATTTCAGAGCTTTCCAACATATATGCCAAACTAACATGAGTTGACACAGAAATTTGAGGGATAAAACCTGCCCCTAAAGTGTAATGATGAACATGGTATCAACCTGTATTAAGGTCAACTGACCTCTTCACCTTTCAAGAAATGTAACTCGAGATGTGGAGCTCCAAACGATTTGATGCGCCTTTCAAAGGCATTGAAAGCCAGACCATCCAGGGCTTTCCAACACTATATAATAGGTGTATGGGACTGGTGACCACTAAGTTTGAGCTCAGAAAACTGGGCCGATAGAATGAAGCCGCTGATTGCTAGCGTTGATTGGCAATCAACATTTCCAATAACTTGGAATACTGCCAGCGACCATCTCCACTTCAAAGGAGCATAACACCTTGAGCTACAGAGATTCAATTGAAATTGATTCTAGTTGCGTAGAAAGCTGACTTCAGATCTGTCCAACCAATATATAATAGTTCATAGTGGGCATGAAATTTGAGTACAAAAACAAGAGGCATTCTTTTTAACACCCCAAAAACACCAACTGGCAGCAAGTACAACGTTAGCCACAATAAACACCGTTTAGCACTAACGCCACACTTGTAGCGTTATTGTGGCTAACTTTAGCACAAACTTTAGCACCTGGACCTCAACTAAACTCACTTCTCTCTCAAGTCTACTTCAAAGCTCAAGCAAGCAAGCAAGCCCACACAATTGTCAACCAAGGCCACAAGAAGCATTCTAGATTAGGAATTTTTATTTTAAAAAAAAAAAAAAAAATTTAATTCATTTTGCTAATTTACGGAGAGCCCCTTAGCCCTTAGTTTTTAGATTCAATGATTCTGGGAATCTGGAAAATTGAAGGACAGGGGAGAGAGTGAAGACCAATTCGAACGTCTGTGAATTGTCACACTCCAAGGGAGTGGTGTCTTCGACCCCTACCCCCTCAACCACTGCTTCTTCCTTTTCTTTTCTTTTTTTTTCTTAGTAGAGTTTTTCTTTTTATGTAATTTTCATTTATTTGAATGTTGAATTTATCAATTTCAAGTTTGAATCTTCATCCTTACTTTTCTCCATTTTCTTCTTTTTATTTTGGTAGAGCAATGATCAACTAACCTCTTTCATTGGCTAGGAGCTCTATTGTGACTTCAATGGATTCAATTGTCATCTTATTGCTTCTTTCTCTTCTTTCTCTTGATTTTTCTATAAAGGCTTCGACTCTTCAATCCAATTGCGTGCTATCTTGGAAAACAAACATTCATACTTGGATCTCTTCTGAACCTGTGGAAGAGAATGAAGAGATCAAGGCGCTAGAAATGCTTTTTCATTGCTGGACCAAATTGGGTATGGATGGATATATGTGACTAGAATCCTCTCAATGACCTTGATTTGGGAAATGCATGTGGTATAATCAGGACTGACCATACTTCATCTCTTCCATGAGCAATTGACCAAGGAATTGGCTATTGATCAGATTTGAGAGATTGAATACAAGAAATTGTAATTCAATCACTTAAGATTGCCAAAAGATCAATGAGTGGCATTGACTGAGGAAGAAATGGGATAAACTTGATCGGAGGATTGCTAATCTTCTTGATCCAATTTCATTTTATTTTTAGTTCTTACATTTACTTTTCTTGCCATTTTACTTTCCTGCACTTTATTGCTTTCTTTTATTTTTTCATTTACATTTCCTTGTTACTTATCACTCTCCAATTTGATTTGTTCTAACAGTAATAAATCAATTAACCATTTGCTTCAAATCCGTTAATCCCTGTGGGATTCGCACGCTCACTCTATTGTGTAGGTTTTCATTGAGACACATTCGGTACACTTGCCGAAGGGAGATTTGTTGAGAGACATGTTTTCCGTGCATCACCTCTACTCACCTTCCACCTCATAATCCTATATCACCCTTTCCCAAGAACCCTCACCAATCACCTCAATCTCTTACCCTTCTGTTTTCCATTCACCACTCACATCCATACAACCCACCTACCTTCAAAATTCAAAATCTCTTTCCCACCCAATCCCACCATATAGCCAAATACACACATCCCTCCATCTCCTCCATATCTTCTTCTTCTTCTTCTATTCTTTCTTCTTTTGCTCGGGGCGAGCAACAGTCTAGTTTGGTGTGGTAAAGCATAGCTTTTTTTTTTTCCATAACCATTGATGGCACACCTAAGGCCAGAGAACCTCTAGAAAGAGGAAAGGGAAGACAAAAGCTTCCACCTCTCGAGTTATGGAGATGGAGAGATTCATCTCAAGGGCTCTATAGCTCAGTGGTAGAACATTTGACTGCAAATCAAGAGATCCCTGAGATAGCCTCAGGGATACATTTTCCTCCACACATTATTTGGAGAACTAAGGGTGGAAACATCAAGAGCACCTCATCATCTTCATGAAATTAGAGAAGATCAAGAGCACATGAGAAAGCACAAAGAACAAGGAAGACATAAAAGAGCTCAAGGACATCATTGGTCCTCTAGAGAAACGCCACCATCACTAAGGTGGACTCATTCCTTGTTCTTAATTTTCTGTTTTTTGTTTTTTTTTATGTTAAATGTTTATCTATATTTATTTCTTTATTACATATCATTAGTGTCTAAGTGTCCTATGCCTTAAATCATGAATTGAATCCATCACCCTCTTAATGAAAACTGTTTTAAAAAAAAAAGAACAGAAGAAGTACAGGGTTTCGAATTCATCCTTGAAACTAGTTTAATTATTTTTAAAAAACTGTTTTTTTGTTTTCTGAATGAATGCTTGAACAGTGCATTGTCTTTTGAAGTTGTTGTTTATGAATGTTAAATATGTTGCTCTTGAAGAATAAGGAAAAAGGAGACATGTTATTTGATAATCTGAAAAATAAAAAAATGATTCTTGAGCAAAAAAAGAGAACATAGAGAAAAAAAAAAAAGCTTGCAAAAAAAAATGGCGAAAAAATAGAAAAAAAAAAGAAAAAAAAAAAGCAAGCAAGAAAAAGCCAAAGCTCTAAAACCAAAAAGGCAAGAGCAAAAAAGCCATAACCTTAAAACAAAAGGCAAACGTAATAAAAAGGATCCAAGGCTTTGAGGCATCAGTGGATAGGAGGGCCTAAAGGAATAAAATCCTGGCCTAAGCGGCTAAACCAAGCTGTCCTAACCATGTGCTTGTGGCATGAAGGTGTCAAGTGAAAACTTGAGACTGAGCGGTTAAAGTCAAGGTCAACAGCAAAAGAAGAGTGTGCTTAAGAACCCTGGACACTCTATCATTGGGGACTTTAGCAAAGCTGAGTCACAATCTGAAAAGGTTCACCCAGTTATGTGTGTCTGTGGACATTTATGTATCCGGTGGTAATACTGGAAAACAAAGCTTAGGGCCATGGCAAGACTTACAAAGTAGATGTGTTCAAGATCAACATACTGAACTAGGAGAATCAATAAAACTCTATTCTGAATTCTAATTTCCTATAGATGCTAATCATTCTGAACTTCAATGGATAAAGCGAGATGCCAAAACTATCAAGAGGCAAAAAGCTACAAGTCCCGCTCATCTGATCGGAGCTAAGTTTCATTGATATTTTGAATTTAGATATATTCTCTTTTTTATCCTATTTGATTTTCAGTTACTTTGGGACAAGCAACAATTTAAGTTGTGTTTGTGATGAGGCGGATATTTATACGCTTTTTGCATTGTGTTTAGTATGTTTTTAGTTGATTTAATTAGTTTCATATATATTTTCTTAGTTTTTAATTAAAATTCACATTTCTGGACTTTACTTGAGTTGTGTGTTTTTCTGTGATTTCATGTATTTTCTGGCTGGAAATTGAGGACCTGAGCAAAAATCAGATTCAGAGGTTGAAGGAGGACTGTAACGCTGTTGGATTCTGACCTCCCTGCACTCAAGGATTTTCTGAGCTAAAAAACCCAATGGCGCGCTTTCAATGCTCGTTGGAAAGTAGGACATCCGAGCTTTCCAGCAATATATAATAGTCCATACTTTGAATACGGATTGATGACGTAAACTGGCTCAACGCCCAGTCCATGCTGTATTCTGGAGTCAAACGCCAGAAACAGGTTGCAAAGTGGAGTTCAACGCCAGAAACAGGCTCAAAACTGGTGTTCAACTCCAACGAGAAGCCTCTACATGTGTAAAAGCTCAATGCTCAGCCCAAGCACACAACAAGTGGGCCCCAGAAGTGAATTTCTACATCATTTACTCATTTCTGTAAAACCTAGTAATAGTTAGTATAAAATAGGACTTTTGCTATTGTATTAGACATCTTGGGATTGTTATTCTTAGATATGGGGCTGGCCATTCGGCCATGCCTGAACCTTTCACTATGTATTATCCAACGTAGAGTTTCTACACACCATAGATTAAGGTGTGGAGCTCTGCTGTTCTCAAAGATTAATGCAAAGTACTACTGTTTTTCATTCAAGTCAACTTATTCCGCTTCTTAAGATATTCATTCGTACTTTAATATGATGGATGTGATGATCGTATACAGTCATCATCATTCTCGCACTTGATGACGACGCTGCCTGACAACCATTTCCGTTCACACTTAGATTGAATTGAATATCTGCTTGGGCTATCTAATACATAGGGACCGAGTCCGAGATTATAGTGTCTTCGTGGTATAGGTTAGAACTATTGGATGCCATTTCCTGAGATCCAGAATCTAAACATTTGTCTGTGCTAATGACCTGAGCTAGGGATCTGCGGGAAGGATGGCTTCATGACGAGCCTTCAAACCCTCGCGATGCTGGCGTAGTGACAAAACGCCAGAAGGATCATGGATTTCTTCCCGATGATTCGAGAACCGACAGATGACTAAGTCGTGCATGATCAGAGCATTTGAGCTTTTCACGTGAGAGGCATGGATGTAAGCCTTCGACAACGGTGATTGCCCCTATTCATAGATCTTGCCATGGAAGGATATGAATGATGTGGGATGAAGACAGCAGGTGAAAGCAGAGATCAGAGG
>QBTX01002196.1:11803-23871 GCA_003063285.2 Arachis monticola
GGCCTAACGTTGGCACATGAATTTCTCTCCCTGGGCACCAAAAGTTTGCGCCAACGTAGCCCTAATTGGAGGCTAACGTTGGCATGAGAAACTCCTCCCTGGCTACCTAACGTTTGCGCCAACGTTAGACCCTAACTTGGAGGCTAACGTTGGCACATGAAAATATAAGGAAGGAGCAAAGTTTGCGCCAACGTTAGACCCTAACTTGGAGGCTAACGTTGGCGCATGAGTGCACTAGAAAGGGCCAACGTTGGAGCCAAAGTTTAGACCCCTAACTTTGGCACCAACGTTGGTATCAGCAAAATTGCTAGCTGATATAAAAAGTTGGAGCCAAAGTTAGACCCCTAACTTTGGCTCAAACTTTTGGTCCAACTTTAGCAAAACTCCAAAACCGGTTCAATTGGTTCACTTCGGTTTCTTCTCCAAACTTCAAGAGCAATCAACCAAGGCCTCTTTCACCCCAATCTCACCAAGAGCAAAGGCCCAACTCAAGCTTGAAGATCATTTTTGAAAGTGTATAAATAGGATAGAATTCAAGTTCTTCGGAGCTTTTTCCGGAAGAGTTTTTCTTTGGAATTTTCATAGCTTTTGGCATAGAGTGATCTTTAATTTTTTATGTTTTCATTGCTTTCAATTTCAATTACACTTGTCTTGGATCTTGGATTGGAGAATTGAAGAAATTCTGTTTCAATCTCAATCTTGGATCTCTCTGTTTCTTTACTGTTAATTGAATTTCAATTTGGTTAATTGCTCTTCTCTATTCTCTTTGCAATTTACAATTT
The DNA here is from genome assembly GCA_003063285.2 of Arachis monticola. Taxonomy (NCBI): domain Eukaryota; kingdom Viridiplantae; phylum Streptophyta; class Magnoliopsida; order Fabales; family Fabaceae; genus Arachis; species Arachis monticola. The sequence goes on from QBTX01002196.1 coordinate 12,586, forward strand.
CCCTTGCAATTTTCTTATTGGATCTAGAAGGCATTGAGATCTAGACTTAGTTTTCTAGTCCTGGGTCCTGAGATCCACAACTCCAATTTACATTCTGTTTCTTGCTTTCCATGTTTATTTACTTTTCTGCTATAAGATCCGATCCAATCCCAATTCCCTTTTACTCTCTGTTTGATGCAATTTAACTTTTCCTTATTTAACTTCTGCAAATCCACGTCCCAATCCCCTTTACATTTCAAGCAATTTACATTCCTTGCACTTTAAGATTCCGCAATTTACATTCTTGCACTTTAAGTTTCTGCATTTAATTTTCTTGTTCCTTAAGATTCAGCAATTTAATTTCCTGCTCTCTTTACTTCATGCAATTTACATTCTGCAAATCACAAATCACCCAACCAACACTCGATTCGCTTGACTAAATCCAACACTAAACTAAAATTGCTCAATCCTCAATCCTGTGGGGATCGACCTCACTCCCGTGAGTTTTTATTACTTGATGCGACCCGGTACACTTGCCGGTTAGATTGGTGTGTTTTGGGAGAAATTTATTTTTCCTCCAAAATACTCATCATCATCATCCTCATTAATCCCTTCCATGCTTCTTTTTGTGATTCCCGACCCCCTTCTTACTTTTTCTGTGTCCTCATCTTCAAAAATCACCCCAGCTTTATTGCACAGCCTTAGAATTGTGCTTTCATGGCCGAGCCTAGTGGATTTGGTTGAGCTCTCAGCTATCTCTTAAATACCGTTGGCTATGAGTTGTGCAAGGTTGATTTCTCCTCCATGTAGGATACAGTATGTCAAAAGTGCTCGCCTGATTGTGACCCCTGAGGTGTTTCCAGTAGGGAGTATAGATCTCCTTACTATCTCATACCACCCCTTGGCCTCAGGAATGAGATTTATTCTTTTCAATTGGCTTGGGATTCCCTTCGAATCTCTTTTCCAGTCTGTGCCTTCCAAGCATATCCCTTGTAAGATTTCATCCGGGTCATTTTCTCTTTGTAATCTGTCCTCATAGCTGGGCTCGTCATAAGTTATAGTTCTCAACTTCAAGGCCCTTGTAATGGATGCTGGACCGAAATCCACTTCACTTCCTCTAACATAGCTTTTGTAAGGGATGCTGTCTTTACTCTCTTTCACAGCATTTACATAGAACTCCCTGATCATGACTGCACTAATCTTGGGGAGGGGATCGCATAGAAGATCCCACCTTCTTTCCCTGGTGATTTGATTCATGATGGGGTATTCCCCGTCCCTAAGCTCAAAACCCCTTTCATGAATGATGTGCTTTATTTTCATGAATCTATGGTACTTTCTTTCATGAAACTGAGATATAAACTTTCTTGTATCATAAGCTGGGGGTTCGGCTACCATGGGCTCCTTGCCTGGCCTCCTCCTTGAACTTGATGAAGCCATGACTGCAATCAAGAGGACAAGACAAGGGTGGATTTGAGGTTGGTTGAGGTACGGTTTTGTGGTGTAAAGAGAGTGAAGAAAGAAATGTTGCTGTCATGAGGGGAGTGGTGTGTGTATATAGGATTGCACAAGGTGGAGACAGAGACTTATGTTTGTAAGGAAGGCTTGTAGGCACATGTTATGCAAGATATGCCTTAACTTATTTATAGGCAGGTTATTAAAATATTGGACAAAGACCACACTTGAAGAATGATTCGGTCATGGCTTGTGAAGGGTGGAGATTGAGTTGAACAACATAGCAACTTCATGAGATGAACGGCTTGCATGTTCTCTTGAGGATTGACAAGGATTCTCTTCCCATTGGTTGCATGAGGTTCGTCCTTCAAGGTGAGTAGCATGCAGATTTTTACTTTCCAAGGTTGGCACGCCTCTCTAGGCACATGTGATCCTTCTCTTGACTTGTCATAGCCGTTTCTTCATCTTATCTTTTCCTCAACCCCTTTTTTTTCTAATTAAATCAAAATGATATGCTTTAGAACTCATTTAAGGCACGGTGGTAAAGTGGTGAATGCTTGCATTCTTTATTATGGTCCTTAGTCATGAAAGATCAATTGTGTCCCTTACTTAGTGAACTAAGGTTTGGTGAACACCAAACTTGTCTCTTGCTCAGGGATAAACATTTGTCACAATTGATACTTTCATCATAAGTGCCAATTTATTTCCTAGCATTAATTCCTAAAACAAAGCAATGCATGATTCATCTCTGCATGATTTTGATTTTTTGAACATAAGTTGATTTTTCTCAAAATTAGTACACATGCAGACACCAAACTTAATGTTGGTAATGCACTTCACCGAAATCACTGAGCATATGATCTAAGAATGCTTGAAAGGTTATTTTTTTTGTGTGCTATCAAGCACACCAAACTTAGAAGTCTGGCATGTGTTTCAAAACAGTGTATGCATCTGTCAAGTATGTCTAGAAAAATTCAAAATCATGCTAAAGTGATCACAATTTATTGAATTCAAAAGCAAGCATGGATCTTAAATCATGGGTTGCCTCCCATGGAGCGCTCTTTTATTGTCATTAGCTTGACATTGACCCCCTCTTTTATGGTGGTTGATGACTGTAGTGCCTCAACTTGTCCCCCTCTGATTGTGAGCTTCTTCTTTGTTCCTTGATGCTCTATTTCAGCATGCTCTAGTGAGAGTATTTTGCTCACAGTATAGTAATCATCAGTCTGTTGGCTTGCTCCCAGTTGTTGATAGATCAACTGTACTTTGTCACCCTTGGAAAGCCCTTCTGTTGGAATTTTTTTGTTCTTCCAACCCTTTTTGCTTCTGTTCTTGTTTTTTTCCCCTCCTTTTGTTGATCCTTCTTCTTTGACAATAGGCCTCCCCTTGAGATTTCTCTTCTTGGTTGCTACTACTCCAATGTTTTCTTGAACTTCTTCATTATTTTGCACAGTCTCTTTCTCTATTTGACCTGCTGTATCATCTGTCTCTTGCTTTGGAAGGCAGCTGTTGTTTGTCTTGTTGCTCCCTTCCTTCCATTGCAGATTTTCTTTGTCAGTTTCCATACAGTCTTTCTTTTCATCAATGAACTGTGTTTTTGGAAGTACATTCAGGGTGACACTTTCATCATGCATTCTGAGGGTTAACTCTCCTTGCTCTACGTTTATAATGGCCCTCGCAGTGGCTAAGAATGGCCTTCCCAATATAATGGAGTCACCTTCGTCCTCATCTGAATCTAAGATCACAAAATCTGCTGGGAAGATGAATTTGTCCACTTTTACTAGAAGGTTCTCATTCACACCCCTGGGACATATCACTGACTTGTCCATCAGTTCTAAGGACATCTGTACTGGTTTCACTTCTTCTATGCACAACTTCTTCACTAAAGAAGAAGGCATCAGGTTGATACTAGCCCCTAAGTCACACATCACGTTGTTGATGGTCATACTGATGACAAGTCATCTTAGCCTAGTTTCACTAGCCTTTTTCTTTGTTTTTATTAGGTTTTATACACTTTCTTGCAGTCTAAGTAAGTAATTTGGAATGGAAATGCATGACTTTTTTGAATCAAACAATCTTTATATGTAATCACCTTTAAGCAGCTTATGGTTTCCTTGCTTTGGCCTTGACTCTAAAGTGTCATGTCGTCACAAGCGGCTCTTTAGATAAGCTTTCAACCAATACTCCTAAACCAGTTGTTTAAAGGTATTAGGTTGTTTAAAGGCCACCCCTAAGGATTAACTTGCTCGCCTCTTTCTTTTGAAACAACTCAACCACAAGAATTTACTAGCGGCAACAACTCTTTGAGTTTGTTTCTTCTTTCTTTTTCTGCCTAGTTAATTGATGCTCAGAGCTTGGCCATGTTCTTTTTGCTTTTGTATTTTCTTTATTTCTTTTGTTTTGTTGCTGCTTCTTGGAATCAATAGAGATTTGAGAATCTCCACCCCAATACTTCTTTAACGTCATGTCCTGGCCTTATAGCTCCCATGCAAGTATTCACAAGCATGCAACCTCAATACATAATCATCCAACTAGAACCACCACTTTCCCTAATCTTTTGCTTGCGCTCAAAATTGTTTGATTCCTCAATCCTTATCTTATACATCAATCAAGAACTGTACATTTATGCAATTTTTTTTGAAAAAATGGAGGCAAACAAGTTTTGGAGAGTATGATGTTGTAAATGATCAAGCATCTTGCGTATGAATTCAGAATAAGAAACCATGCTAAAACAGACAGAAATCAGGGAAACTAAACCACTCTCAATTATAGCAGTGTTTGATTGTAAGATAATCACTTAACAATACAAACTTTTGGAGTTCGCTTGCTTTAGTTCCTCATCATCCATCATCACATATCCCATCATTCCTCTTTCAATTTCTTTGGTTATTGATGCCTAAATCCTTCCAAAAAGCTTGTTAGATGCTCTGCAATGGATATTGAAAGTTGCCTTGTTCTCCCAAGCACTTGAGAAAATGGTTAGCATGCATGATTATTCCTGTGGCCTTTGTACTTACCTTTGGTGTGGGAACACAAAACTTAGAACCTTGCCAATGGTTCTATGTTCATCAAACTAACGAGAAAAATGTGAAACTCTTTTTCTTTGCTTAAAAGTAGTTAAAACTGGAAAAACTTAAGAAACAGCAAAATAGTTTCACTTAGTTTATCTAAATGCTTTGAAGCTAGGGCTATTAATGCAGAAGTGAGAATGTGTTTTATGATGGGATTTTGGTGGAACACCAACTTAGAAATCCTTCATTCTACCTTAATCTTTTTTGGTGTGTAACACCAAACTTAAAAAAAAAAATTTGCAAATAGATTAAAAACTAATTAACCTTTTTAATTGAAATAGATAGTAAAAGATGGTACCTCCGGTTGGGTTGCCTTCAACAAGCGCTCTTTTATTGTCACCAGCTTTGACATCTTGCTCTTTTGATTATGGAGGCTGGAAATCATAATGCCTCATGTTTTCTCCCTTGCTGTAGGGCGGATTCCTTTCCTCCATGGACCTGCACAATCACAAACAATCCCAAATGAAAATTGGGATATTCTCAGCCTGACAGAATGTTTAGTCAGAGGATTAGTTGACAAAATGCTTACAAACAGGTTAATAGGCCTTTGAGAGAAAAATCAGAAGAAAATTTTAGATTACTTTCATTAGTCAACACAAGAATACAGACAAAACCAAGAAAAGCAATGCTACATCTACATGAGAGAAGCCAAAGTTATGTTAGTTTAGGCAAAAATTCAAACAAGTTAGTTGGTTAGTCAAAATTAGAGAAACAGAAAAAAAATGTCAAGATCTTAATCACCACCCTCAACCTTAATTCATTGTCATCTAATCAATCCCACGAGAACGGCGTTCCACCAAAAACTTGAATGATAGCGGAAAACGATCCGAAACAAAACTCACCGGGCAAGTGCCTGAACACAGGGTCGACATCAAGTAATAATAACTCACGGGGTTGAGGTCCCGATCAACACAGGGATTGATAGTATTGGGCAATTTTTAGTTTAGTGGTTGATCTTAGTCAAGCGGAATCAAGATTTGGTTGAGGATTTGTGACTTTGCAGAAAGAATTTAGATTGAATGGAACAAGTAAAGGGAATGGGTAAATATTGGCATTGAATTTAAAGAGAAACTGAAATTTAAAGTGCGAAATCTTAAAGAACAAGAAATTAAAGGCCAGAAACTTTAGAACGAAGAAATGTAAATTGCAGGAAACTTAAAGAGCAAGAAATGTAAAATTCTTTGATATTATTTTAAAGGGAATTGGGAATTGGAGTTTGCAAGAAAATTAAAACAAGGGAAAAGTAAAATTGCAACAAGCAGAAGAGTGGAAGATGACTTAGATTGAATCGAACTAAAATAGAAAGGTAAATGAGCTTGAAAGCGAGATCAATAGAGAAAGTAAAATGAGAAATTCTAGATCCAGGATCAAGGAACAAGATAAACCAAAGTCTAGATCTCAAATTCTTCCTAGATCCAACAAGAACAATTGCAAAGGAATGGTTAAAATTGGTAAAATTGCAGGAGAAAGTAGAAGACAGAAGCAATTAAACCAAATGGAAATTCAGATTACCGAGTAAAATGAAACAGAGAGATCCAGGATTGAGATTGAAACAGATTTCCTCGATTCTCCAACCAAGATCTAAAGACAAGGAAGTAAAAGAGTGCTGGGCAAGAACAAGGAAGGAAGAGAGATCAATTCTCCTCCCAAATCTCTTGAATTAAAACAAACCAATGCCAAGGAAATGTTAAGTGAGCTCTCTACTAAGTGTCACTAATCAAAACCAAAGGAAAGCTTCCTCTAAAAACTTAAATCTTATTGCTATTTATACACTCTTTTTCAAATGGTCCTTCAAGCCTTAAATTGGGCCATTGCTCTTGATGGAATTATGGTTGATAAGAGGCTTGGTTGATTGCTCTTGGAGTTTGGAGAAGAGCCGAATTGAATCGGGTTGGATATGAAAGCTTGAGTAAAAGTTTGAGTAAAAGTTTGAGGCAAAAACTTTACTTCAAAACTTTTCACATCAGCCACCCCATTTTGCTGATACCAACAGTTTGGGCAAAAGGTTGGGGTCAAACTTTTGCTCCAAACGTTGGACCTCCCCTTCCACACTTTCCATGGCACGCCAACGTTTGCCAAAAAGTTAGAGGCAAACGTGGCGCAACATTGGCTTGCTCCAGGGTGTGTTGTCATGTTCAGCTCCATATTTTTCACCTTCCAATATTTAGTAGTATATTAAAGTCAATATCAGACAACAAAAATGGGGAAAAATTGATACAGTAAGGTTAAGGTTGATTTGTTGAGTGCCAACAAGTTTTGCCAAAAAAGTTCTGAGGCCAAAAACCTTTTGTTCACAACGTTTTTGCCAAAAAGTTTGCACAAAAGTTTGAGCAAAACTTTGCCTCACAGCTTCTTGCCAAAGTTTGCCACCAAAAGTTTGAGGCAAACTTTTGCCCAGCTTTTTGCTCCCCTGCGTTCATTTTCACTTATTCCAAAAGTTTTGAGCTTAAAGTTTTGAGGCAAACTTTTGCTAAAACTTTTTGTCCTCTCTTCCTCCAAGCCATTCCTCCTTGCTTCAAACTTCTCCAAGCTTCTTCTCACCTATACATATAATCAACACAACACACTCAAAGCTATTGCTCCAAAATCATGAGATATTGCATCTTTCATAATATGTGAAATATAGCATAAAAACTCTTATCGAAAACTGCATTATTTCATCTATGGTTGATTAACTCAAAGGAAGCATGAAAATCTACCCAACTTGGCTTGCTTGGCTCAAGAAAGTGCATATTCCAATTGGAAAAAACAAAAGAAAAAGGCTAGTGAAACTAGGCTAAGATGACTGGTCATCACCTTGCCATGGTTCTCATGCATCAGGTTAACCATATGTGAAACTCTTTTTTTTTTTCCAAAAAGCAATAAAACTTGAAAAAACTAGGAGAAACAGCAGAAATAGTTACTAGTTTATCTAAATGCATGAAGCTAGCCTTATGGCAGAAGGTGAGAATGTGCTTTATGATGGGATTTTGGTGGGAACACCAAACTCATATAATCCTCATTTCTTCCACTTAGATTTGTTGGTGTGACAAACCACCAAACTTAGCTTCTTGCAATATAGATAAACTAATTAACAATTAACCAAAAAAAAAAAAAAAAAAAAAAAAAAAAAAACTACCTCAGGTTGGGTTGCCTCCCAACAAGCGTCCTTTTATTGTTACTAGCTTGACATCTTCTGTGCTGTTGATCAATGGGGAGTTTTTGAAAAGTTCTGTTGCTTGGCTTTCCTCTCTCACTATGGGCCCTTTGCCTCTATTTCCTTCTTGTGAAATTTTTCTGTGATGCTTTTCTTGGATGATTGATTCCTTTCCCGTAGCCTTCTCACTTTCCTCCATGACTGATTTCCTTTTTTCAACCTAGCAGCTTTTTTGCTATTCTTTGGGTCGTCTTCAGTAGCTCTTAGGGACATATTTCCCTCCGCGCTCGCTTGTTTCTTGCAACGGTGCTTAGGCCATGTTCCATTTGCCTCTCAAGTTCTTCTGAGTTTGAGGCTTCTTGGTTTCTGCTTATCATTCTCTTGATTTTTCCTTGCTTTCTTCCTTACTCTATTATTGCCATCTCTTGAGCTTTCACGAATCTCTCCATCATCATTTCTAGAACATAAGATTCTTTTGAAAAGTTAGAAAAATTGGTCGCTGGTTGTGTCAACTGTGATGGTTGATGAGAGTCTTTTTGGGCGAGTTGTGAGGTAGGATGGGTTGGAAATGTGTGCATTGGGGTGGTGCGTGATGGTTATTGTTGTGAGAGTCGTGTTCTTATGCTAGTTTTTGAAGTTGGGGGTTGAGGTTGAGTCTCTTTGGTCTTTGATTTTGGCTTTCAACCCCCCTCCAATTGGAATGAGTTCTCCAAGGTGGGCTGTACACATCATTCTGAGACCTTATGTTGGAACCATGCTAGAGGAAACGGTTTGGAGAGTGTGATTGCTCATAACTTTATTACTCATGGTTTTAATGCCCAAAACCCTTGTTCAGGGTTCGATTCCAACCGTATTGAGTTTTGAGTTAGGTTGTATGCATTTACTACAGCAGTTCGCAGCTCATTGATTTTTCTGACCATCATATCCAGGTGTTGTAGAGTCTGCTGATGCATCTGCTTGTTTTGGTTTATGACTGCACGGACACCTTCAACTTCCTTCCTTGTGTGGAATGGTTGCACTTCTTACCTTCTGTTTAACAATTCCCTGAGGTGTTTTTCACTTTGGCTAGGAGTTCACTCATTAGTTTTTCCCATCCGATGATGCTTCCTTGTGGGAAAAGCTTCAAAACCATCTGAGCACCATCGTTTCATGGGATGAGTGGGATGCTTCAAAGGTTATGGGTGCCATTATTCATCTAAGGTGGCGACATTACCCCCAATTACTGGAATCGTTGACAGTCCCCTCCATGGAATCTGCACATCACAAACGGTTAAAAATAAAGTATAGAGTATATTCATGCCGGAATGTGATTAGAGGATTAGTTGACACAATGTGTCAAACAGTTGATAAACTTGAAAGATTAATGGAAGAAAATCTAAAAAAGATATAATATAAAAAAAAAAAAAAAAAAAAAAAAAAAAAAAAAAAAAAACAAAGAAAACTTCACTCTATTGCTAAAGTGAAGTTTCAATAGTTCAAGCAAAAATTCCAAACAGTTAGCGGGTTTAAGAACAAAAAATAAAGAAACAGAAAGGAAAAAAAAAAAATGCTTGATCTAGATCTTCACTTCACTTAATATCATTGTCAATTCTATTTTCAATCCCAGGCCAACGCGCCAAAAACTTGATGTGGTGGAAAACGATCCAACACGAAACTCACCGACAAGTGTACCGGGTCGCATCAAGTAATAATAACTCACATGAGTTAAAGTAATCCCACAGGGATTGAAGCGGATGAAGCAATTTAGTTAGTTGGTATTTAGTCAACGAATTTCAAAGCTATTGGATTGAGTTGTTTTATTAAGTGCAGGAAACTAAATTGCTGAAATGTAAACGGGATAGGGGTAAATTGCAGGAAATTAAAGAGCAAAGAAAAGTAAATAAGCTGAAATCTTAAAGAACAAGTAGTGTAAATAAAAGATAAATTAAAAAAAAAAAAAAAAAAGAAATGTAAATGGCATGAATCTTTAAAGTACAAGAAATTAAAACGACTTGAATTTATAAAAAGGAATTTTTTTTTTTTTTTTTTTTTTTTTGAATTTTAACAAGGAAAAGTAAAATCGCAACAAGCAGAAGAACTAAAGATGTGTTGAAGTGTAATAGATCTCAAACAGCAAAGATAAAAATAATTAAAGAATGAAAACAGGAAAACTGATGCTTAATTTGCAGCAAATTTAAAAGGGTTGACAGATTCTCCAGGAGTTGGAAGAGACTATAAAACAAGTCTTAATTCAAATCCTTCCTTGATCCAACAAGATTTAATTGCAAAAAGAAAAGTAAGAAAAGTAAATTAACAAAAAAAGAAGATTAAAGAAGTAAAAGACAATAGAAGTAATTGAAAATTTCCAACTTACGCAGAAGAATTAAACAAAGAAGATCTCAAGGGTGAGATTGAAATAGAAGTTCTGTCAATTTCTTCACCCAAGATCCCAGCAAGAAAGGAAAAGTAAAGCAGTGCTCAAGGCCATAAACAAGAGAAAAGAGATCAATTCTGCCTTCCCAATCTCTAAGATCAAATTCTAAAAGTAAAGCTCCAAATGAAAAATGGAAAAATTAAAGGAAAAATTCAAAGTGAAGTCTAGAGTGTCAAAAGGTCTAATTACAATCAAAACTAACTCCTATTTATACCAACTTTCATATTTGGGATCTTTTGGAATTTGGATGGGGCTTTTGAATTTGGTGAAGAATGATGAATAAGTTGGATTTTAATTCCAATTTTCAGCCCATGGAGGAAATTGCTTCCAGGGGGATGCTCAGCTCAAGTAGAGCTGAGCATTGAGCTTAGTGTGAGGATCCTTGTTGCGTGCCAGGCTGGGAGAAGGCATCAGGGGAATCTCAGCTCACAAAAGGAGCGAGCACTGGTGGCCTTGGTGCATGTCTTGTGGCCTTGTGCTCCCTGTGCCTTGTCATGATGCGCGCTTCACTTCCCTGGCCCGTGTCATGCTTGTGTTGTGGTGCACCATGAGTAGCGCTCAGCTCTCCAAGTTGACTGAGCATCTGGAGCTTCCAAGGGAAGGTCCTTGGTTCTGAAACTTGAAGGAAGCATGGCGCTGGCTATTTCCTTGGTTGTCTTTTGGTGCCTTTGCTTCCTTGCTTCCTCAAGGTGTTGGTTCGAACCTTGGGGATGCATTTGGCCAATTTTTGGCTTGTTTTTCCTTTGAGTAGCGCTCCCCCCACCCCCCCCTTTTTTTCCATTTCACTGAAAAGAGTAATGCATTGTCAAACATTTTCCATCTGAATTATTTGGATGCATTGCCCGATTAAGCTCACCTTTGCGGCAGCTTGAGTCGTGGGTCTCCTTACTGTTTTTTGGCCGGCATCATATTGTGCTCAAGCTCACAAAAGTGCAGAGCTATTGTGCCTTGGTTCCTTGAGAGAAAATGTAGCGCTTCCTTGGTGAGCATGGTGCTCTTAGGAGAGGTTCATGGGTTTTTCTTCATTGGTTGACCACCACTTCTTCCTTCCTTGGCCACGGCTTCTTAGGCCACGGCTTGCTTCTTTTCTTCTTTTCGTTACCTAAATTAATCAAAATAAAACCAATCAAAGTTATCACCAAATTCACAAGGTATTTTATAAATCATAAAAACATCAATGGAAAATATTTAGCCTAAAACCTTCATGATTTGAGCATCAATTAAATCGTGATTGT
>QBTX01000192.1:0-86385 GCA_003063285.2 Arachis monticola
TTATAAAATAATAATTGAGTGCCTCACCGTTGGATTTTCTCCCATTCTGCAGAGTGCACTGCTTGACTCTTGCTGTAATCCAATTTGGCAAGTTCAAGATAAATCTCGTTGTTCACACTAGGCAACCTGCCAACAATAAACAAATACATAAATAAATAAACTGAAGAGATGGCGGCATGTGCAGCACACAAAAATAAAGTGTATAATTAGTTGTAAGTTATTGTGGAACTGGAACAGGAAATATGACTAAAGCTCTAAAGAGGATCTTGATATTGGTCTTGTGCACAAAAAAAACGTCTTTAAGAATGACTTAGACTCAGGTTAGCTTTTAACTTGTTTTCTCCTTTAAATATTGTCTTTTATTCGGTCTTTAGAAAAAATAAAAAATAAAAAACAAGTATTTTAATTTTGAAAAATTTAAAAAAAAAAAAAAAAAAAAAAATTTTAAATTAATTAAATAATAATAAATACTTAAAAAAATTTATTAAAAACTAAATTTTAAAAGACAAGTAACATTTTTTATAATTATATAAAAAATATAATTACACGTCTTACGTTATGATTTAATTACGTGAATAATATTACTGTAACAAGATGTCCTACCATTTATGTATGCATGTTATGTATAATTGATCGAGCTGTCACTACTTTATTTATATGTGATCAAATCATGATATAAGACATGTACTAAAAATTTACATCATCAAATTACATTAGCAAACCGTTAATGAAAAATGGAACGTAAGTTACATCAGTCAATTTTGTATATACTTTTTATGCAATTGAAATTTTAGAGATACAATTTTACTATACAAAATCAATCTTAGAAATCACTTTTGAACTTTAATCGAGAAATATATAGGGCCAATGTTTTTAGCGAAGAAAAATAAACATTAATAGTGTTAATATTTAAAAAAAAAGGTAAATGTGAGAGAAAACTATTAACGACTTAATATTTATCATATTATATAGGGATAAGTATTGTTTTGGTCCCTAACGTTGAGGGTCAAAATCGAAACCGTCCCCAACGTAATTTTAGATTTAAAATAATCCTTAACGTGTTTTTTCATATTAAAATCGTCCTTTTAATTTTTTCTGGACAAAAATGCCCTCCACGACCATCAGCACCTTTACCTCAACCACCACCAGCACCTTTACTCCCACCAGCACCACCACCAGCTCCTTTACCTACCCTCCACACCAAAAAAAATAACATCAATAAAATCAACATAAATTCAACAAATCCAGAAATCAGAAATTTAACAAATCAACCCAAATTCAACAAATTTAACAACCAAATCAAAAAACAACAAATCAAAATCAGAAGCAGATGCAGTCACAGATGCAGAAGCAGAGACAGTCATAGAATCAAAAACAGAAACTCAAACAGAAGCAGATGCAGAAGAAGAAGATGCTGATGCAGAAGCCGAAACTACAGAAGCAGATGCAACAGAAGAAGAAGCAGAAGAAGCAGATGCAAAACCACCGGCGCAGAGCCACCCATCATCACCAGCGGCAGCGACGGAGCGTGCGAGGACCGGCGACGCACTCCACCCTCGGATCCCTCTCTCTCCTCGGCCACCCATCACCCGCGGACCGGCGACGGAGCGTGCGCGGACCAGCTCAGCCTCGGATCCCTCTCTCTCTCCTTCGCGCGCCGCCCTCCTCGCGTCGTGCTCCTCTTCCCGGCGACGCACTCCACGGCGGCAGAAGCATGCATGAACGGTCCTCCCCTCCACTGGCGCTCCCTCTCTCTTTCCCCTCTTCTCTTCTCCCCCGTCGCAGCCCCTCTGCTTTCTTCTTTCTTCCGGCGACGGCAGCTCCAAAACCGGCGCCGTCCCCTCCCCCTCCTTCCCCTTCTCCCTCTTCCTTTCCCCTTTCCCCTCTCCCTCCCCACCCCCCTTCGCGTTTCCTTTCGCCCCCTCTCCAAAAACGCGTTTCCTTCCCCTCCCTCCAAACGCGTTCTTTTTTATTTTATTTTATAATTTTTTTTATTAAAATTTTTTTTTTTTTTTAGAAATAAAATTAAAAAATTTATTAAAAATGACGATTTTAATACAAAAAAATATATTAAAGATGATTTTAAATCCAAAATTATGTTGGAGACGGTTTCGATTCTGACCCTCAACGTTAGGGACCAAAACAATACTTATTCTTATTATATATATATATATATATATATATATATATATATATATATATATATATATATTATTAACAATAATTTTAAAATGTGTTTTAAAAGATAAATATTAGCTTAAATCCATTTTTTTACAGCACCTACTCAAATGAAGATGCTAAAAACATCTTTTTATAAGATTCTTATATTAAAAGTGTATTTTGTTTATTTAGGCAGACTTTAAAAAAAATAACATTTTTGTAACACATCAAAATCAAACTATATAATTTATGATCTAATGGTAAAAAAGAAGTATTTTCATATGAAGACAATGATAAAATCTTCATGGTAGTATTCACCTATTTTTATTGGTTCACCGATTAAAGAATCTCTACCTGAAAAGTGTCTTTGCAATCCAAACAACGTTTTCACCACCATATTGTTCTATGTAAAATCTTGTCTCCAATCTCGGTAAACTTGCATACCAAGGCACATCCAACGCGTAACTCACCTATAAATATTATTTATTACCATCAGAAAAAGAGTTTTAAAAATGATTTAACTAGAGGGCATTGATTTAAAGAGTAAAAATATCATTTATGACCAAATTTAAGTAAAGGGAATGATATTGGAACATACCTCGCCAATTAAATCTTTTGTGATGATCCATTTATCAAATATCTCATTAGACGCACGATTCTCTGATAAGAATTTGAACGAAAAATATTTGGCATCCTGAAGAATCATTTCCCCAGGAAAAAGCACCTGAGAAGCTCTATAAAGATTGTATGTTGCTGACATTGACGGACTTGTTTCTCCGGCAAAGCAAAAGAACTCACCATTTTTCTCAAAATGCTTCAGTGCATCTACCAAATTTAATAACTTTAATCATTTCTGGAACCATATATTATATATAATCATATTTGTATTTAATTAGAATACATTTTTTAAAATGTTAAAAAATTTTTTTTTGTCTTATTTTCTATATATGAATAATAAAAGTTACCGGGTAAAACTTGGTGACCATGTAACCTTAGTAACCTAAATGCCATTACTGAATCGTCAATATCTGGAACCCCCGAATCTCTTGTCCAACCAAGACCCTTGTCGGTCCAATATCTGAAATTATACAGTTTTCCATATTTGAAATCACTGAAAATCTAAATCAAATAATCTCATGAACTTACCTTGAGATATACATCATAAAATCATTAATCTCCGGCTCAAAATATCTTGAAATGCCGAGACGTTCCAAACGATCAACAGTCCAATTCCGCTCAAACAAGCCTATGGGATACGAGTTTGGAACTGGCAAAAAAAAAAAAAAAACGCAAACGTATCAAGTATCAACTTTAACCTGCATCATACATTTGGATTAATATTACTATGGTGATAGTAATACTTTTAAAAATGTTTATGCTATGGTAATAGTATTTTAAAAATATTGCTAAAATTAAATAATATTTTTTTAATATTACTAATAAAATATTATCAAAGTATAAAATAATATGATTTTTAATTTTAAAAATATTTTATAGTTATTATAGTCATTATAAATATAGTTATATTAAAATTTACATACATATATTTATATAAAAAATATTATTTATAGACTAAAATTATATTTAATTCAATTATTATATATTTATGTATAAATATATGGATAATTTAATTTATTTTAATATATATTTTATATTAATAACTAATTTTAGTATATATATATATAAAAGTGTATGTGTCGCTCTTTTTTCTTTTTTTTTTTGGATTTTGTTGACTATGTATTGATCACAAAATACAATCTCAACCTTGGCTATATATCAGTCAAACAATTAATTTTAAGTGATTATTATGATGTTTAAAAGGTAGTACTTAATTTATCAAAAAATTATTTAATTTAAAAAATATAAAAATAAATAATATTTAAAAATTTAAAATTTATTATAAAAATAAATTAGACAAAAATTAAATATGAATTCATAAATAACCTAAAATTGGCATTAATTTTATTAAGAGTTAGTTGAAATTTATTTTAATAATTTATGACAATAAAAGTTAAAATTTTTATCACATGAATAGATATTGTAATTTCACAAATTTCTTTAATGAAATATATGATATCACCCAAGTGAGAACCACTGCGGAGTGTGTTTTGGTGGTGGAAAAGGATCATCTTTTCGTAATTTGCTCAAAATCATATATTACAAAAAAATGTTAAATACTGTTAAATTTATCGTTAAAATTAGCGTAGAATATTAGCAGTGAATTTACTGATAGATATAGCAATAAATTTATCGAAAAAAAGTTATCATCGGATTAGTTTTTTTACGGTAAAATTGCCAATAATATTTGGATGGAAAAAAGAAAAATTGACGCGAGTATTACCATCGGAATTATCGGTGGATTTAAATTCGCCGATAAAGATCAATTAATGGAATGCTGCATTTTGGTCATACGCAATGCATTACTGTTAGATTTATCCGCTGGTAAATCTGACGGTAAATCTGATCTAAATTCAAAATGCGCAGGCCTCTCCCCTCACTTTTTTGAGAACACTCTTCTCTCTCTCCTCATTCTTTTCTCTCTTCTCTCTCCCTAGCAACTACCTCCGGCCACCCTCTGCCAGCGCTGCCCATCTTCATTCTTCTCCAAAGTCTGCGTCAAGTCGCCTGTATCGTGTTTCATTGCCTCAAACAGAGTTGCTCCCTCTGTCTCCGCCACTGTTAAAGAGCTGGCTGAGCTGTAGCTGCCGCTCCCTCTGTCGCTGGAGTTGTCTCTCCTCCGTCGTCCAGGTACGTTGCCCTCATCCCGTTCCCTATTCCATCTTGTTTGCATTTTTTCAATAAAAAACTCCAATCCCTTTTTGCCATAATCCTTGCCCTCTCCGACGGTGCATCCCCTTCCTCTCCAAGAGCTTGAAGTTGCTAGTTTCTCTGTCCGCCACTATGCAAGCTCTGCCATCGCCTTGTCGTCACCTTTTGCCTCTCATCTCCATTGCTTTCAGACTTGCTCGCCTCCAGCTCCGTTCCTTTCGGCGTTCAGGTATAGTGCGCGACTCTGTTACTCGATTCAGTTCTTCAGTATCTCGTCGCTGATTGTTCTTATTCAACCTCTGTTAATTGTTTTTCTTGTTGCTGATTCTTTTTTTGATTGTTATGTTGTCGTTGCATAGATGTTTAGTTCTTGTAGTTATTGTTGTTATGGTTCTTATTGATTAGTTAGTGATTGTTACTGTTGCTGTCATTGTTCTTGTTGATTTGTTAAATTTTTTGCTAATAATTGTTCAGTTCTTGCTAATAATTCTTTTGCTAATTTTTTGTTAGGTGTTATTAAATTTTTTGCTATGTAGTTATTAAATTTATTTGCCTAGCTGTTATTGTTCTTGCTGCCTACTTATTGTTCTAGCTGTTATTTATTTGCATACTAATTGCTGCCTAGTTATTAATCTTGTTTGGATATTTCTTTTGTTATTTGACTTGTGCGGATTTGGATGAGATTATAACACATTGGTAGATGTAGATTTTTTAATTTGGATGATATTTTAAAGTTTATATTAGAATATAATTATGTTTTGTGTGTTTATTTATATATTATTTTATTATAATTCGATTATTCTGATTGGACTATGGCTGAAACTTTGATCCAGTGAACCAGTAGCTAGATTAAATAATCATTCATTCTTCTAATATAGTGCTAATAAATTGTGTCAACTAAAGTAATAAGATGTCACTGTGACGTTTCTTGGGATATTCCAATGACGAGCTGATGAGGTTTGATGCAAAACCTTGCTCCAAGTTAATGAGACACACTGCTGGAATATACAGTGTTGGTAGAGCCTTAGGATTTTGATTGGATCCTTTGCCGATTACACTATAGTTTGTTTTATTCTTTCATTCCCTTGTTTATGTATGTCTATGCATCTTATTATTTTTCGCATACTTTTCAAGTGTTTGGTGAAATGCTATAGTTATCCTAATAGTAAGGTTTTAGTTTCTGCTTCCTTGCATATATGAATGGCTTTCACAAGCAAATTTCAAAAGTTCACCCATTTATAAACATATAATACATATTTTCTTATCATGTTTTAATGTGTGTTATTCGATACTTTTTGTATGTATTTTCCTAATCCCTTGGTTACAGAGAGATATGCTTAGCACTACTTACCTCGGTCCAGAATTACTACTATAGAAATGAAAAAATGAACAAACAATGAAATGCTAGCAGTATTAATGAAAAGTTTTCAAAAGATTATAGTAATGTAATAGGTTCAATACATTCTTGTAGCAGTAACAATGTAAAGTATAAGATTATGGTAACATAACATATTCACTACACTAACTCTTTGATTCTTCAACCTCACTTGCAATTAGTCAAAGAATTGGGATCAAGATAGAAAAATAGGAAGAGACAACAAATTAGTTAATTGTTAGTATTATAAATAGTTTAGTATGATTGATTGTTTATGTAATGTAGTAATATTAATATAGCCTAATCTCTAATGCTTATCAGTATTGCTATTTCGATTTTTGATTTAATTTTGTTCAATTTTTGTAATTGAGAGTTTGGTGCATTTCAAATATGATTTTCTTGTTTAATTGAATTTTCTTTTTTTTAATAATAAACTTTGATATTTAAACTTGTTTGTGAACTTTCAACTAAAAATTATTATAAGTTGTAAAATTTTGAATTTTATTAGTTTAGAAATTATTAAATTTAAATATTTAATATTATATATTGAATTTTTAAAAATATTTTAAAAAAATTAAGATTATTGTCGATTAAATCCGCCAGTAATAATAAATAATATATTACCGTCGGATTTATTAGAAAAAAATCCGACAGTACCAAACTCCAGAATTACATAATTAAAAGTTTATATCTGCTGTTAAATTCGTGGGTAATTACTAATTAGCGACGGAAAAAAATCCATCAGTAAACAATTATCAGCAAGATTTATAGCGTTGGATTTATTCTGCCGCTAAAATCAACAATAAACAAGTTAACAACAGATTTTTTACTAAATTAGCCTATAAATTCAAAAGTATCTAACAACTTTTTTGTAGTGATATTTTGTTTAAGATTCATGGAAGGTAATTTAGGTGTTGGGGAAGATCACTTGAAGTAGAACACGGGAGAAAATAAAGAAGATTTTGGCTTCACTATTTGCAATAAATGAAAATCTTATAAATTTAATAATTGTTAGAAAATCTAGCACTAATATGATTTGAAGTAGTTTTTAACTAATATGATTTAAATTTGGTCAATGATGATTTTCTGAATTCCAATGAAGTTTAATAGAGAAGACATCTGAGGTAGAAGATGAGTGATGAAGAAGATGATCCAACTTTTTCTTTTCCTTTTTTAGTATTGAGACGATCCTTTTTTGTAACATATATTTTGCGTAGTTTGTGGGTATATGATTTGATATCGGCTAATTTTTTTTATATTGGAAGAGTGTGTGAGTTGTGTTTGGTTATGGAGTATACAGGTGTTAGACACAGGTGTAGGACAAAGAGAAATCGGACCGTCCGAGTTCTTTGTTAAAAAATTCGTTGACCACAAATCGGACCGTCCGATTAGTTTTTTTTATTTAAAATAAAATCGGACCATCCGTTTACATTTTTAGTTTTTTTTTCTTAAACTGAAAACGGACCCTCCGTTTACAAGTTTTGTTTTTTTAATTTTTCCCTTAGAAGAAAACGGACCCTCCGTTTTTTGGATTTTTCTTTTTTTTTTTTTTAAATCAAAAAAATTTTTTTTTTTTTTTTTTAAAAAAATATTTTTTTTGTAAATTTCCTCTAATCGGACCGTTTGAGTTCCTTGCTCTAAATCCCTCGGTCCGATTTCAACCTCTGACACCACATGCAGGAAAAACACCCCTATTTTCCATAATGCTGTATCACTCCACACCTTCCTCCATATTAAAAATAAAAAGCGCTTTGATATCACCCCAAAATTGTTAAAAGAAAAGAAATACTACATTAACCTTTTTCTCATTAGTGTTTTAAGTGTTGTTTTATTGCTTTAAAAATTACTCAACGAAAAAGATAAAAAAGTAAAATTGTTTTTACGAATTAACTTTGTAGTATTGACACACATAGTCACCGAAGCTACCAAAACATAAAGTCATTAGAGACTACATTTTATTATATGCAAAATTTCAAACACAAATAACTTCACTTTAAAATCAATTCTTCTCATTTTTTTTCTTTTTTTGAAATCAATTCTACAAACATACACTTTAAAGTTAATTAAAAGAGAAAGTGTTATATGGGTACTGTTGTTAATTACCTGCACCATTACAAACGTTAACAGTGTTGTGGAGATACTTGAGAGCATTTTTATCTTTGGTCTGCATGTAAGCATAGGCTGTGGACGCTGGAGAGAATAAGAATGAACCATCTTTTGACTGCAACTTCAAAAGTTGTTTCCACTCCAAATTTACCATTATTCCCTCCAAACTATAGAGTACTGATGTAGGCACCTTATGCATAATCTCTATTGGTATTCTAAACATTCAAGTAGTATAGATACATATATCATATCAGTTTAGTTTTCGATTTCTCAATTAATAATGATATTCTCTCCAGTAAAGTTCTGAAAATTAAATTGATCATTGAAGTGATAAAATTAAAGATTTAAAAATTTAAAGATTTAATTGAGAACGAACTGATTAGAATAGAATAGTATATTTATATATAAAAAAAATATTTTGTAAAAAAATTAATTTTTTTATTTTTATTATTTTAAATTGATTAACTAAAAAAATTGAACCGATTAATCAAAATTTTTTATCAATTCTTTTAATTTTGATCAATTCATTATCAACTAATTTTTGTTTGAACCGAACTAATTTAATAATCAGTTTTTGATTAACCTAATTGAACCGACAAGTTCGGACCAATTCTCAAAATATTACTCTCGAGTAATAATAAAAATTTGAAAAAAGAACTACTCACAAAAATAATGCTAAATAACTAATTTTTGTTGTCAACGTCACCTAATTATTTATTTTAAATTTAAATCTTAAATCATAAACTCTTAAACTTAAATTCTATACTATAAACTTAAATCCAAATAATAAATAATGTTAACTAATTAAAAATTAGTTTTCTATACTTTCTCTTATCAAATATAAGATACCTTTTGAGCTTGAGATCTCTCATAGCTGATAATTCTTTCAAGATAGGAGAATCATCTGGCACTTCAATATTCATACTTCGAGCCAAGTCAAGAAGAGAAGGTAAAGTAAATTCAAAACCAACTAGATCTTCTGCGGCACTCTCATCTTGAATCTTGCTTAGATTTTCCTTAAAGAATGTGAGCCCTGTACGTGATAATATTATGACATAATAATGTTATAGTAATGAAATTCATTGAATATAAAAAACATTATTCAATCACATAAATTATATGTAAGAATGAAGTTACCCTTGTGACACATTTCGGGGTGCAAATTCCATTTAGTGAATGCAATAACACAGGCGAGGGTATTAAGAAGACGGTCACGGGGTGAAAAGTAATTAGCATCACCCCAAGAACCATCTGGAAGCTGATTGTTGGCTATCCATTCAAGACACGAAGGGAACTGAGGGGCATTTCCGCCATTAACATCTTTCACCAGACCAACCCATGCAGTGTCATATGCTGACACGCTTGCTTCTCCATCTTCCATTGACCCCAACATACATTTCACCACTTTTATCTTCTCTCTTATCTCCTTTGTTTCCACCTCCTTTCATGCAAATCAAACATTAATTACGAACTAATTAAAGAAGAATAGATAAAAGTACACATAAATTTTCATAAGATGGATAGATATATATTTTAATTTTAAAAAAGTATAGATAGACAATGAAAATATTAAATAATGTGAACAATAGATATGTCGAATATTTAATTCACTAGGTGTGTAGATAGTTATCATAATGTTAGAGTTTAGGAGATAATTTAAGAGTTGAGTATTTTTTTATTTTATTGAATCAATTTTAAAATTCATTGTTCACATTATTTATAAAAGTCATTGTCTACCTAACAAAATCCTTTAATTTTTTAATGAATCATCTGTACACACCAATATTAAGTTTTGTTGTTATTTCTACCCTTTCATTGTCTGGATAGTGACTGGTAGATGATGATTTTGTACATTATATGATGTGACCCTTTTGATGACACAATAGAAACTATATGATAAATTATTGAATTTGTTAAATTTGAATAAAAAAAGTTTATAAGTGATTTAGAATCTTCATTCTCTTCTTTTCTTCTCTAAAAAGTGAATGTGGATCAAAGGCTGCAACTCAAAAATAGCTGCTAGGGCTCTGTTCAAAGTAAATTTTGAAGAAAGAAGAAAAAGAACGAAGATTCTAAGTTAGTTATAATTTTTTTATTCAAATTTAATAAATTCAATAATTTATTATTTAGTTTTCACCATGTTATTAAAAATATCACGTCACACCATACACAAAATCATTTGGCAATTATTACCGTCAAAATAGAAGGATAAAAATGACAATAAAATTTAATATTAACGTGTACAAATGATTTATTAAAAAATTAAAGTATACATTTATTTATTGTATAAAATTAATATATATTTTTATCCATTTTCCCATTAATTAAACATTAGTAGTAAATATATACTTGAGGAAACGTAAAGAAAACTAATAACAACTAAAATGTTGTTACATAAGTTATTAAAACAAAAATACAATTTATATATTAAAATTAACAACTATGTATTTATATATAAATACGTATATTATATTTATTTTATTTAATTTTTAATATATCTTTAAAATTTTAACATATATTTTATATTAATAACTAGTTTTAATATACACATAAATACAATTGTTATTAAAAATAGAGTATAAACACCCAACTTGGTTCCTGTCCATTTTAAATTAGGACAAGGCAATCCCTCACCAAAAAAGTCACCCATGTCGGTCCCTGTCCGTGCATAAAATAACCATCGCGCCCCTTTCCTTGTATCCCTCGTCCATACTTGACGAAAAAGTCTGATGTGACATTTACCGGTGCTGATCTGTCAGTTAGTCCAAAGTTAAGTTCCAATGTGGATTAAGGTTAATGGACAGGGGTCGATTTGTCCCCCTGTTACATTTAAAAACAGCGTCGTTTTTGGGTTAAAGAGGGAGAAAACGTTAACTTCATCCTCTGGTTCTCCAACCTCTCCACATACTACTCGTATTCTAAACAATAATAACGAAATCCTAGGGCACCATGGTTAGGAGTGGAGAAGTTGCAGCAGCCATCGTCTCTTGAGAAATTGCATCATGACTGTTTCCTGGAGTTGTCTTCCCAGCTATTGAGTCATTTGATTGGAGCTGTGAGGTGTGAGACATCAGGTTTGGTGCTTGGGAATGTTGAGATTTGAACCATAAGGTTTGCCCCGGTACTGGTATGGGCGGAGGCACAAAATATGGACCTGGTGGCCTAATAATCTGGTGTTTCTCTCTAAATGGTGTAGGGTTACTATTAGAGTTTTCTCCTACAGCCTGTAACAAGGTTACTTTAACAGTTATATAAATGAAAAGTTTAAGGGATTGAGATGTAATCATTTCTTGTATGATCGGAGATAAAATCCAGTCCCAACTCAGTGCAATCCCCTAGATCATGCTGCAGTATTGACAAAAACTACCCCCAGGTGTCTTTACATTCGTTCAGAACCATAGCATACGCAATGACAAAAAAGTGGTTATTGGCATCTTGTCCCACTGCAGATAACAGCTGCCCACTATAGTAACCTTTGAGGAAGCACCTATCCAACCTAATTAGAGGCCTGCACCCATCTTTAAAACCCCTTTTACGTGCATCCAAACTTATATATAACTTGTCTAACAGTGGCAGCAACTCTGGTTGAGGTATGACATCAATCATAGCTGTGCTCCCGGAATTATTTCTGTGTAGTTCCATCAGATAGTCACACAACTTTTCATACTAAGTTTGTTTGTTGCCTATAACTATCTCTCTAGCAACCTTCAGTCTCCTGCTTATCATTTTTTCACTAAGATGTACATTGTAATCCTTAATCATATACTCCCTAGCCTGTTTAAGCTTTAAGTCAGGCTGAGTCAGTAGCCTCTTTACCAACTTTGATGTCCCCCATTGTTTGTTAGCTAGATTACTACCAAAATTTCTAGCACAGTTATGCTCATTAACCAATGTCATCACCTGATAACACCCCCTAACACTATTTCAAGAGGTCAAAATCAACAAAGGATAGTCCTCTTTTGCACATGCAGCCATCACCCTCTTCTTTTCATTCTTTAGATACACTACATCCTTCCCTTCATACACAAAATAGTCCTTTAGTGCATTCTTAAAACTTTTCATTGTGATGAATGTTTGCCCCACCTTAAACTCAACCTCCCCATATTCAGTCTTGTTTTCATCATCATTAGACACTGGACTGTTAAATGCTTTACTCTCATACTCATAAGGCTTGTCATAATCTGAGTCCAACTCTTCCCCAATAATTTCAGAATTTGATGCCATTGTTGCACCAGCCAGTCCATTTCCAGTCCCCCACATCACCCCCTGCTTTAGGCCCATCAACTACTGCACCTTCTACCCCAGTTTTTCCATCCCTCAGAATATGTGTCCTCCTCCTACCTGAATACCTCTTGGAAGCCCGTTTCTTGGCTGTCTTTGGAGAATAAATGGACCACCTTTACTTGGTCCAGCCTTATCCCTACTATTTGGGCCACTCTTGATTAATTTTCTATTTGGGCCAGACTTCACCTCACCATCTAATCCACCCTTCACCTCACCAGCTGGGCCACACTTCACCTCTCTAGTTGGACCCTGACTAGCTCTCTTTCTTGGTGACACCATTTTTTTCTTCTTGTTCTTCAATCTCTCCTTCCTTTTTTGTTCCTCACTATCTTCACTACTATGAGTATCTTCATATCCCGGAGGAGGTGACTTATATGGCTCGTCCTCAATTGTTTCATACCCATCACTTGAGGATGATGAGTCACTCAGAATAACTTCCTCAACTTGCTTCTCCTCATCCACAACTTCTGGCACGCGAATGATCAAAGTAGATATAAATCTCATTTGTCCCCTTGTTTTTACTCTTGTTATTTCTCATGTTATTTATCTCAACATCACCCCTCATTACATGTAAGCCAGATTCTAAGTCAGGTGACATGCTATCAAATCAAAACATAGTCTTGTACTCTGTGTAACCCAACTCCTTCAATAACGCTTCGAAATCAAATAAGTTCATCAAATTAATGTCTAAGGGTGGCTACTT
Source organism: Arachis monticola (assembly GCA_003063285.2). Taxonomy (NCBI): domain Eukaryota; kingdom Viridiplantae; phylum Streptophyta; class Magnoliopsida; order Fabales; family Fabaceae; genus Arachis; species Arachis monticola. Next base: position 13,398 of record QBTX01000192.1, read on the forward strand.
CTTCACTTTTTATCAATATATTCTAATTTACCATGTGCATTCCTCTTAAAATTTCCTCCATGATGGAAAATAGAAACTACTTCAAACTCTTCCATTTGCAAATTACTACTACTAATCAAAATTCAGTTCATGACATTTTATCTCACTGTACTAGTGATCTAAACTACTGACAAGCAACATTAATTATTTAACAAATTAATTAAAAAACTTCAAAGTCCATTCACGGCCACAATATTTTTAAAAAATCACAACCAAGAAACCCATTTCAACACTACTGAACACTGCAACACCAACATGCAATTTAGGAACAAAGTTTGGATAGTGATAATTTTTTAGATGCCCAAATCCGTCACTAATCTGAATGGCGACACAAGCTACCTCCACTACACGACGTCAATGACTCCATCAAGTGCAGAGTTAGAAGAGTCCTCTGAGTCCTTCCTAGCGGCCTTGTGAGCACCCTTGTCAGCACCAACACTAGCTACTTCCACCACTCTCTGTCCTTTCGCGTGAAGAAGGTTACAGGAGTTTTGGTTATTATGTAAATATGAGTTAGGGCTTGGGGGTTATGAGGGTGAGAACGACGTTTCCTCCCTTTTTAACCCAAAAATGACGCCGTTTTTGAATGTGACAGGGGGACAAATCGACCCCTGTCCATTAACCATAATCCACGTTGGAACTTAACTCTGGACTAACTGCCAAATCAGCACTGGTAAGTGCCACATCAGACTTTTCTGTCAACTATGGACGGGGGATACAGGGGAGGGGGCGCGATGGGTTATTTTATACACGGACAGGGACTGGTGTGGGAGACTTTTTTGTGAGGGGTCGCCTTGTCCTAATTTGAAATGGACATGGATCAGATTGTGTGTTTACTCTTAAAAATATAATCATCTATGTCTTTTCTTAAATCTGCACGTTTAGAAATTTAAAATATACACATTCGAGGGTTTTTTTAATTATTTGCTAGATTTATGTATTTATCAATTATTTTGCATGTTTACTAAGAATATTTAGGAAAAATTACCAGAATAAAATATTTGGGCTTTAATTTATCGAAATACAACTTTTGCACATTGCATACGAAAATGCGATTTTTTACTAAGCTATGTAAACTGCGAGAGGGGTCCCACGGATTCTAAATGAACATAAACCGTTACACCCTTCCAATGGTTTACATTGAGATGCAAAATGGCCAGAAACCGCGACAGGTATCTCGCAGTTTCTGTGTAAATAGCAAATATACATAAACTGCAACAGGGGTCCAGCGGTTTATGCTTTAGTATAAATACGCAATAGGGGAGTCACGGATTATTCAGTTTGAGCCACTTTCATATTCTTAGAGAGAGAAAGAGACGTTCTAGAGAGAGGGAGAGAGGAAAGTGTGGTGAGGAAGACATTCTAACTTTGTTGGGGCCGGGACCATGGCAGATGAACGCAGTCTTTACCGGCTCAACGGCGTTGCGCATGTTGTCGGCAGCATAAACGAATAGGTAAGTTTGTTTTCTTTTAGTTGTTGTATTTCATATAACATAAAATGTAGTATTCGGGTGCAGTAGTTAGAACACATAATTTAGGATTGACCAATTTAGGATTTCAAAGTTAAGATGTAAAATACAAAGGTAAGATGAAATGTTTAAGTAGAATGATGATCCTCTTGTATTTGAGATATAGGGTTCAAATTGTAAGGCTTGTAGGGTTGTTGATTAAGTATCATATTTAAAATCTAAGATTTAAAATTTTAGGTTTTAATATGTAAGTTTAAATTCTAATATTATAGCTTTAGTTTTTTAGAGTTTAAAATTTATTTAAAGATTAAATTTTGTAAATAGAACGTAATTATTGTATTTTACCTTCTTAAACTTTAAAATTATAAATTTTGTAGTTTATGTTTTTAAATTTAAGATTTAAAATTTAAAATTATAACTTTAGTATCTGTTTCCAGTTATAATCTATGGGTTAAACTTGTTATTGATGAAATTTCATTTGGTTTGATTATTTCTCTCACATGCTACAGTTAAGTAGATGTATTTATAGTGTCCAAAGACAACAGAACATGTCTCTGCATGACAGGATCATACCCTATCTGGAAAAGGCTGGTTTGTACTACCTGACGAGGCTCAACACGAGGTGGTTCTGGTTGGATGAGTCCCTAGTCAGCGCATTCATTGAGAGGTGGCATCCTGAGACGCACACCTTTCATATGCCATTCGGAGAGTGCACCATCACGCTGCAGGATGTTGTATACCATCTAGGGCTGTCCGTGGATGGTTTACCTGTATCCGGGTGCCTTACAGATTTTGAGAAGCTGATGGATGATGGCAAACTCGCTTGGAGTGGTTTCAGGAACTATTTTGCGAGCTTCCCCTGCCGAATGAGGTAAAGCAGTTTACAGTCCACTTCACCTGGTTCCATGAGAGATTCAGGGTGCTGCCAGAGGATGCTACTGAGGACACCGTAAGCATATATGCATGGGCTTACATTATGATGCTGCTATCCACTCAGTTGTTCGGTGACAAGAGTGGAAATCGGGTTCATATACGGTGGTTTCCCTTTGTGGCGAGGCTTGACGAGATGGGTAGTTATAGTTGGGGTGCGGCAACATTGGCATGGCTATATCGTTGCATGTGTCGAGTGGCCTAGAACCAAAAAACTCTCCTCACTATCCATTTGTGAAGGTGTGAAAATGACTCTCTACCATCGCGCCACTCCCTCTTGATTGGTATATATAGGCGAATTTGGTGCAAGCATAAACCAGTGGACCCTGTCGTGGTTTATGCACGTTTACCATTTACATAGAAACCGTGAGACCCCTGCCGCGGTTTCTAACCATTTTTCGTTTTAACATAAATCGCTGGAGGGGTGTAATGGTTTATGTATATTTAGAATCCGTGGGACTCCTCTCGCGGTTTATATAGTTTTGTGAAAAATTGTATTTCTGTGTCCAATATGCAAAAGTTGTATTTCATAAATTTAAAACCCAAATGTTTTATTGTAGTTATTTACCCGAATATTTACACATTAATTTTTACGATTATGATATATAATAATTTTAATTAATTTGGATGTTCTACAATTTTACTGAATTTATATAATAAGTTTTTATATTTTAATAATTTATTCCTCAAAAAATTCAAAACCACAGTAGTCTTATATGTAGTATACATTTAAACACAAAGAATAAAAACTTAAAGCTTTTTCTAATAAAAAGAACTCTGATAATATAACAAAAATTTAATTTATAATTAATTTCTTAATATTTACAATTTTTTCCCACTAAATCCCCGTAAGCATATTATATGTTTATAGGATTTAACTGCAAAGACCTAACTAATTAAAAGATTCTAAAATATAAAAACCTATTTACAAAATTAGTGCGACTAGATAACTGATAAAATTTAGTCTTTATTCAACTAATAACCATTAAAATTAATTTAAATAAAAATTATATTAGGTATATATTCAAATCAGTAAATAATATAAAATATACATTAAATTATAAAATATATTAAAAATAAGTTAAATTATATGTATATTTATATATAAATATATAGTAACTAATTCTTTGTATTCACATAATATTTTTATTTAATATCCCATGTTTTCTATCTTTTATATTTAAAATACAAAATCAGTATTCCTAAACATCAATACATTTAAATTTAAAAAAATAAAATATAACTAAACAAAAATAACAAATCCTAAACTTTACTTATACTATCAGGATAAATTCTAATATGTTTATGTTTATAATAATTATAATGATTATAAAATATTATTAAAATTAAAGTTACACTTTTTTATATTTTGCTAATATTTTTTTAGTAATATTTTTTAAAAAAACGTTGCTAAATAATTAAAAAATATTACTTTAATTTTAATAAAATATTTTTTAAAATACTATAAATTCTATATACCATAATATAGACATATTACAATGATTTTTTAATTAAATTCTTTTTATATCTAAGTCTAGGTATTGAATTCGCATCGCTTAATTCAAGAATATGAAAATCAATTCTTTTCACTCACACGTGCATTTTCTGTTGTGTAATATAACTATCACATTCAAAACAGCAAGAAGGATAATATTATTTTTCTATGAAATGTTTGATGTTTATTTCGTTGTTAAACTCTTTATTGATTCATTTTGAATTTATATTTTTATGTAAAAGTTACAGTCTGTTAAAGAACAATAAAATAGGCAATAGCTAACAAAAATAGTCACAACATAAAAAAGCTAAAATGTTACACGTCTAAAGTTTAAAAACTGCAAATCCAAAATTAATCATTGTGTTGTCTAGTTATTGGTTGACATTTTTATGTCTAATTAATCTAAAGGTCCTATTAAATTTACTAACTATTCCGTTAGATAATCATCAGAAGGTCCAGTCAATTTTTGCCAATTTTTATTAGACTAGATTTAAAGTCCATTAAAAAAAACCCACTCCATATATACTCACTCCTCTTAACCCTAGTTTAAAACAAAACACTATAGCCGTCTGACTCTCTTAATCTGCACGCCGTCACCCGCGCCGTCAACGTCCGCCACAGACCACATTTGTGCCGCCATTGCCTCCTCCAGTGCTGCCGTGAACGAGCCCATTGCACTGTGTTGCTTCCACTGCGAGAACGCCGTCCACCACGGTCGAGAAGTCACGCCGAGTCATATGCCTCTTCTGTCGCGCTGCACAATCTTTCATTCCGTTGCCACCCGCATCGTCGCACTACGCCGTCAACATTTAGACGCTAATATAAATTTAGTTCTTACAATTTTTTTTGATAAAGTATATGTTTTATCCCAAACATTTTCGAAATTTTCAAAAATACGTTTAACATTTAATTTGTTTCAATTTTATATTTAACTTTTTCGATAAATTTCAATTCTATCTCTATTGTCAAACTTTTGACCATCAACACAGTTTTTTTCGCTTTTACCTTTTTTCCTCTATCATCTTCCTCCTCCAATGACACACTCTCTCCCTAAATCCTCAATCCCAATCTGTTCACATCCGATCATTATCACTAGCTACTCTCTTTCTCTCTAAATTCTCAACTACAATCTATGCATATCCTACATATATATATATATATAGGAAAGTTCTATGGTGAAATTAGTTTTAGTGGCTAAAATTGACATAAGTTTGACCAACAAATAAAATATTGATACATAACAAAAAAATTAAATCTAAAACTAAAATGATTCTCACTTTCTTTTAATTTTTTATAATTACTTTTATCAAAATTTTTTTTTTATAATTATAAAAATAATTAAAAATATTAAAATAATTTTTAATTATATTTATAATTATTATTTTTTTATTATTATTATTTTTAAAAAATAATTTCTTATAATTATTTTTATAATTATTTTTTTTTAAAAAAAATTTTTTATAATTATTTTTTATTATTATTATTTTTAATATTTCTAAAATAATACCAAAATTATTTTTTAATTATTTTTATTATTATTTTTTATCAAAATAAATTTTTTTTATAATTATTTTTTTTTTTTGTAATTTTGAAAAAAAAACCAAAAATATTCTCTCTCTTATAATTTTTTATAATTTTTTTAACTAACACCAAGAGGAAGAATATCATTTTGGTGTTAGTTTTTCGAAATTACAAAAAAATAATTATAAAAAATTATTTTTAGAAATAAAAATAAATAAAAAAAAATTTTTAAAAAATAATTTTGGTGTTATTTTTGGAAATTATTAAAAATAATAATAATAAAAATAATTAAAAATAAAAATAATTATAAAAAATTATTTTTAAAAATAAAAATAATAATAAAATAATAATTATAAACATAATTAAAAATTATTTTGGTGTATTTTTTTTGAAATTATTTTTTTAAATTATAAAATTAATTTAAATAAAAATATTTTTGATAAAAATAATTATAAAAAATTATAAGAGAAAGAATCATTTTGATTTTAGATTTAATTTTCTTGTCATGTATCAATATTTTACTTGTTAGTCAATCTTATGCCACCTTTAGTCACCAAAACCAATGTCACCATAAAACTTACCATATATATATATAAAAAAAACTAGCACCACCATTCACTTGGTCCCCACCCTTCTTCCCCCTTTCTCTGTCTTCTTTTCATTCCCAATCAACCAACTCCTCTAAAAACCCAAAGATTTTTTTTTTTTAATCTTCTTTATCGTCTCTGATCCTACCAGCCCAATTAGTGTGCTGTTGTGTTTCTATGGTGTTTATTAGATTATTTGAAAACAATAGTTTCGAGATCAGCTGAGTCTCAAAAAGGTTCTCTTCGAGGCAGGGTCGGAGCTTTGTAGTAAGAAACGGGGCAATGACCTTCCGACTTTAATTTTTTATATTAAGTTATATGTAAATTTTAATTTAATTCTCTAAAATTTTATTTTAGTCTTATTTTATTATGTAAATATTTAGATCTACCCCTGTTTTGAGGATTATAAAGATCGGCGGTGGATGGAAATGTGAATAGATTGAAGGGTTAAGAATTTAGAGAGTGTGTACTAATCATGATGGTGGACTGGTGATAATGGTGGTGGGATAGATAGAGATAAAAGAGTAAAAATAAAAAAAAATATTGACTACTATAGGTTGAACATAAAAAAAAATTTAACAGAAGGAATAAAATTAAAATTTATCAAAAACATTAAAGATAAAATTAAAATAAATTTAAACATTAAAAATATTTTAAAAATTTTTAAAAATTTTTAAAAATATTAAAAACAAAATATATACCTATTTTTTTAAGTTAAAGAAAGTACTTAATATTACATTTAAATACAAATTGACGATTACATATAAAACAATTATTTATCTTATACAACTTTTACGGATGTTCTCTTCTAAATCTAAAGACAAACAAAATTTTTTTTAACAAGGACATTTAAAAAGTCCCTTAATAATAATGTTCTGATAAAGTAACAGAAATTTATTCACCTTTAAATCAAGAGTTGGAGAGGATTTTCCATATATTGGACGAAATCCAGCACATTTCTTGGCATGTTCGACTTCATTAATTCGGTGCGAACGTGTACCTATTGGAAAGAGAAAGTATATGTTTGAAGCAATTGGTTCATTAAAAAGTGTGTCGTTACCCAGTAACAAGTTATTTATAGCAAAATATATAACATTAACTTTTTGTTTTAAATGATGAATAATACTAAGTAATTTTTTTAGATATAACTGAAACATGAATAATACTAAGTAAATTTTCCAAATATTCTAAAAATACTAATTTTTTTTCCTTTCCTTTCAATTTGCAAAATTTCTGCTTCATTCCTTTTTTAAAAATTTTAATTATAAAAATTATAATATCATCATATCATAAATTATTTATTTCAAAAGTTTAAATGGATACTTTTAAAGACACTTGAATGATTATTATTTAATATATATACTAAAATCACTTCTTAAGGGGTAAAGATTTGGAATTTTAAGTGAAGACTTTACCACTTAAATTACATACATATTCAATACTATGTAAATTAAATCAGATCAAATATATAATTAAATAAACAAGATAACGAAAGTCATATACAAAATTACAAGCATACCCCACAAAGAAACCCGAGAACATTGAAGGTGAAACTTGAAAGCAAAAGTATATTTGGGTGGTGGCGGTGGGGTAACATCAGAACAAAGAGGCATGCGATTTAGATGGAAAAGAAGCTGAGAAGTCATTGTTCACTAGTATAGGCTCAAAATATCATGCACACTTTTCAAGCATATTTATAGGAAAGGAAAATATGGTCATAAAAGATATCAACTACTACAATTAACCTTAAAAAGAAAGTTTAATTTGGAATTGTCATATAAAACATAACCCACACAAAAAATTAGATAGAAAGAGTGATCCTCAAGTAACTGCGGACGGATGCAAGGGGCAAGCGTAGGCCTTGGCTTCCAACTTATTTAAATTGAAGTTAATCATTTTAAGTATATAAAATTATTATATAAATTTATTTTTCACTGGATAATTTTTTTTTTTTTTTTTTTTTTTTTTTATTGTATTTGTTCACAAATTAAGAATAAATTAATTTTAAAAATTTTAAATTTTTAAAAATTTTTATTTTTTGGATATTATTAGAATTTTTTATTTTTTCTACTATTAGAAAAAAATTATTTTTTTAGTTTAAAAATTAAAAAAATAATAAATTTAAAAATTTATTGTTTATTAGATATTGGTAGACTTTCTTTTATCTTTCTAATTTAAATAAAAAAATTTAATCTGATAATTTAAAATCTTTTTTTAAATATTTTCTTTTTTTTTTTTTTTTTTTTTTTTTTTTTTTTTTTTTTTTTTTTTTTTTTTTTTTTTTTTTTTTATTATGAAAATAAATTATTTTAAAATTTATTTATTTTTCTTATGATATTAAAATTATAACATATTAAATAAATTCATTAAAACGATTATATTTTATATATTTTATTCACAAATATGTTTTAAATATATATAACAAAGTTATTAGAATTACTTATTTATATTATTTTATAACATATATTTTTATGATATGAAGCATAAAAATATAATTTACTGTCATAATAATACTCAACAAAATAAACTAATTAAAAAAATAAATAATTTTTATATTTTATCAAATCTAAAATAAAAAAAAAAAAAAAAAAAAAAAAAAAAAAAAAAAAAAAAAAAAAAAAATTAGTATTTTTAATTAAAAAAAATATTAATCATGAATATATATTACTAAATATATATTATTATATTTAATTATATAATATTTTAATTTTTGACTCTTTCTCTATCAAATTTTTGGATCTATCCCTAATATGAATTTTCAAATAATGGCCATGAATATCTATTATCAAGGATTTCAACCGTGCTTTAAAACCTAAAGTTTTATTATTTATCGATTCGATAATACTAACTAGTAAGATAATATCTAAAGTTATCTTATATAACATTTATAATTTTATGAGAAATGCTAGAGAGTCAGTAATTTTGGTATTTTGTAACCATTAATTGGTCATTAATAGTATTTTTAATGGTGTAAAATTACATCTAATAGTGAAAGATCACTCACTTTTATTTTGATGGTTAAGTAATGGCAAAAAAATACCAAAATTGCTGGTCCCTAGACTTTTCCAAATTTTATTATATGTAATTATATATTTATTATATTTTAAATTATATTATTATTTTAACATAATTAATAAATATTAAATAAATAATTTTAGATTGTTTAAATTAATTTTTTATTGTCTCTCAAATATTATTATTATTTATTAATAGAAAAATATAGATAAATAATGAGAATACTAAATAATGTGAATAATGAATATGTCGAATGTTCAATTCAATATGTATGTAAATGATTATGTTCATTATTTTTAATTAGATGATTGTTCTTTTTTATTCAGTTTACTCATACATAGTTAATAATGGGTGAATGGTTCAAGTCATTAGGACTTAGGTGTACAGATAATTATCCTAATGTTAGGATTTAGAGAATAATTTGAGAGTGGAATATTTTTTTACTTTATTGAGCTAATTCTAGAATCTATTGTTCACATCGTTCACAAAAATTATTATCTACTTAGTAAAATCCTTATTAATATTCTAGTCCTAGATTAGTTTTTCGTGTATAAAAATGAAAAGAATTATTCCACCATCATAGAGCGACCAAAATTGTCGTCATGGTGTTTAATTTCTATTATATTATTATTAAATATGAATAATTAAGGTCTGTCAATGTTTGTATATAATTTATATATTAGCATGTCTATCTCTGCAACCTAACCTTACCTTCCGTATATAATTTATATGAGCACTTGTTTCTATAAGGTATTTAATATAAATAACTTTTAGATTTGAAAAATTAAATATCAACAACGTACTACTATAAATCAAACATACTTTAAGCAAAATTTGGAAATATTAGGATATCACGATATGCATGTGAGACGTGTTTTAAATGTTTATAATGCGACGAAGAGATAAAATATTATTTAAAAGTTATTAGTTTATATTTTTATAATGTTTAATTTAGTTTGATATATTTTGATTTTGTTTATTTAGTTATTAAATTGAATTTTATGTTTATAGATTTAGGGGTAAATTACCATTTCTATTCACGAAAATTTTAAATACGGATAAATCTATCTATAAAAAAAAAAAAAACTAAAATTGTACTCATAAAAAATAGATTCCCTACGTAAAATAAAATTATTCAAACACTAAAAATCAATTAAAAATCTCAAATTACCCTTCTTTTGATCCTAATCTCAACCTTCCTTTCTCAAATCTCAATCTTTCCTTTATTCTAATTTTACCACCTCTTCCACCAAAGTCACTGCCGCCAAAAGTCATCCTCACCTTCTTCCATGATCATGATCTTACCTCATCATCATCGACTACACCCTCTTTCTTATTGTGCCTCTCATATCACACTTCACGACCATAATCCTCTTCTTTCAATCCTGATTTCTTGTTTTTATCTTCCTAATGAATTCTTCAAACTTCCTATTCAGTTCTTTTGCATTTCCTACTTCTTCGTTATTTGTTTCCATCATTGATGATAATGTGTCTTCTTGTTGGTCACTATAAAAAACGTCGTTAAAATCGACGGCCAAATCGACGGCTAGATCGTTGATAATATTAAAAATCGACGGCAAAATAGACGGCGGAGATGGTCGCTATTAAATTTGTCGATTTTTTAAAATTCTAATAAAATCGACGGCTTACCCGGCCGTCGATAATAATTTAATAAAATTGACAACATTTTCGTCTATAATATGAGTTTGGGGAATTTTACTGTTGGGAATAAGTAGTATGACCACAATCCAGTCAATCACGTGTCAAATAATTTGTTATTGTTATTATGTTAAAATATTAATATAATAACGTCCTTGATTAAATTTAGAGATTTATCATTGTGATAGTGATCACAATATTGAGAGATAAATCTTTTATAATTTAATCTAAATTGTTCTTGGTCATAGGATTATTAAAAAGAACATTAATAATCCGAAAAGATCAATATATATATAATGGTCTTCATTAGATGAAGATTAATAGATCTCATTTATTAAATTATATATATAGATGGTGCATATAGAGATATGACCATTGAACTGACTCACTTTGAGAATTCCTAATGGTTATAATTACCGTATATTTGTCAATAGGATATTCTCAAGATGAACACAGTAATAGAGTTTCCTTTGACCTGCGACTGTCATAGTAATTAACAATGTATTTATTATACTTTGATTCCGGACACCTAATACCCTAGGTGCTAGTTGAATGGATATTGAGTATGATTTAAATACTTGTAGAATTAATGATTAGTCAATAAGGAATCCGTCAACTCTCGGTAAAGAGTTTGAGCTCTATGATTATAATGACTGAGATGAATAAAACCTTGGCCAAGGGGATTGAATGAATGAAGAAATGAGTTTTTTAGGTCATTCACAGTTCATTATAATAATGGTAACAAGTTAGAGTTTGACAATTAAACCATACTCTAAGGGTTAACCAAGAGCTGGAAAGATGGAAGGAATTATACTTTGTTCTTCTAAGGTTCTTAGTAAAAATATATTACTTCATACTATCGGGTCGTTGAGGAGTGTTGCTAGACACCAACATTGATTAGTAAATTTAGTATGACTAATTTACTACCCGCTTAGTATTGAACCTATGGCGTCACACACTAACGAGTGTTTTAATCTTTGCTGTAGAATTATTTAATTATTAATTTGATTTGATCAAATAAATAATTATATTAATTCAAATGGAATATTATTATATTTTTTGCTAGCACCAAGAATATAATAATAGTATGATAATTGAGAATATTATATGAGATTTGAGAATAATTAGTTATTCTATTTCTAAACTTGAATTCTAAATTTGGATGAGATCCTAACTGATTCTGTTTCAAATTGAGTTATGATATGATTCATAAATTTGAAAGATTCAAGTTTAAAATAACAAGATATGATTTAAATTTGAATTGAGAATCAAATTTAAAATTAGTAACAAATCTCATACTATATATATGTATGCCAAGAGTAGAGGAATGTGAAAGAGACGAGAATAACAAAAGGTTTTATTCCTTTACCTCTACACACATAAATGTATGTGAGCCTAATTCTTGGAGAAGAATTTATGGCGTGCAAAGAGTTGCAAGAGGTTTCTCAATTTAGATCAGATGTCCATTGGTCAAGGAGTTGACAGCAAAGGTTGGTCTCGGTGTGGATACGCATAGCGCCTTCGTACCATCGAAGGAGAAAGTGATTTTTACTAAAGCGTCTAAAGGTATTTAGATCTGATCTATATATTGTATATTATTGGAATAAAGTTTAAATACAAAATAGATCTTTAAGGATTACTTTTTTCTTTTTTTTCGCTGCGTGTTATGAACACATGGTAATCCTTCAGTGGTATCAGAGCTTTGGCTTTTTTGTGTTTAAATTTTTATTACTATATTTCTAAAAGTTTGTGAATTAATAAGATTAATTCAAATATTTTTTAAGCATATGATGTAATTATTTTCATTGAGATGGGTTTTTAATAAATTAATAGTTAATTTATTTTAGTTTTGATTATTTAATTGTGATTAAATAATCATTCTTTTAATATAAAAAGTTATATTTATAATAAAAATATTTTTATTTTTTTTTTATATTTTTAATTTTCTAAATAATATAGTTTCAAAACATTTCATCAATCAAATCAAATTTTGATTTTTCATGTACTAACGTTTAGTCTTAAAAAATTATCAAATCAAATTTGACCTTTATATATACACTTAATATATAAGAAACAAACAAAAGATATTTTACATTTTATTTCTTTTACGTGACCAAAGTCACGATGAAATAAAATCAAATCAAATAGTTGATTAAAATCATAACTATTATTTTTAAAAGGATGATAATTTAATCACAATTAAATAATCAAAACTAAAATAAATTAACTATTAATTTATTAAAAACCCATCTCAATGAAAATAATTACATCATATGCTTAAAAAATTTGAATTAATCTTATTAATTCACAAACTTTTAGAAATATAGTAATAAAAATTTAAACACAAAAAAGCCAAAGCTCTGATACCACTGAAGGATTACCATGTGTTCATAACACGCAGCGGAAAAAAAGAAAGTAATCCTTAAAGATCTATTTTTGTGTTTAAACTTTATTCCAATAATATACAATATATAGATCAGATCTAAATACCTTTAGACGCTTTAGTAAAAATCACTTTCTCCTTCGATGGTACGAAGGCGCTATGCGTATCCACACCGAGACCAACCTTTGCTGTCAACTCCTTGACCAATGGACATCTGATCTAAATTGAGAAACCTCTTGCAACTCTTTACACGCCATTAAATTTTTCTCCAAGAATCAGGCTCACATACATTTATGTGTGTAGAGGTAAAGGAATAAAACCCTTGTGTTTTATTCTCGTCTCTTTCACATTCCTCTACTCTTGGCATACATATATAAAGTATGAGATTTGTTACTGATTTTAAATTTGATTCTCAATTCAAATTTAAATCATATCTTGTTATTTTAAACTTGGTAATCCTTCATTTACCTTCTTACTAAAATCGACAACGTTGCTATCGATATTATTATATAAAATCGACGACATTTCTGTCGATATTTGATTCAATAAAATCGACAATATTTCCGTCTATAATGAGTTTGTGAATTTTACCCGCTTAATAAAATCGACAACATTGACGTCGATATTATATAAAACCGACAATGCTTTTGTCGATATTTGATTCAATAAAATCGACACAATAACCGTTGATTTAATTATTTAGATACCGACAAATCCTTTGTCTATTTTAAATTTAAAAAGCGACAACGTTACCATCAATTTTAATAGCTATATTTTTAATTATTTTTCTATTTGAAAAATTAAACAATTAATGCAAATAAACTTTTAAATATAAAAAAAATTTATACAGAATATTAGATAACAAGAAAAATAAATTTTTAAATATAAATATTAGATAATGAGTTTACGAACTTATCAAAATAATAAATAATCATCTAACATAAAGACTCAAGCCAAGATAAATAATTAAACTTAGACTTATATTAGTTTAAATTGCAATCCACTAATAATACAAAATATTCAATGCTATTCAATTCAATAAACTTGACAAGTGAAGATTACAACTCCCTTTCTATTTAAATTACAATCCACTAATAATACAAAATATTCAACATTTAGTTATCCTCAATATGAACTTTTCCCCCACAATGGTGCTAATTAGTGAAATAATAGTTGAAATTTACTCACAGATCCAACATCCAATAGATCCGCCTCTGGAAAGTAGGGTTCTGCTCTCTATGTGCATAGTAACAATTTAAGCCTTCGACAGTTCCAACCTAATGATGCAAATCATTATAATTGAAGATTGTGGAAATTAATATAGGGATCAAAAGGCAAAGAAGTATTGCATAAATAAAAAGTTGCAAAGTACCCTTATTATCTAATATTATACTAAATATTAGATAATAAGTTTACAAACTTATCAAAATAATAATAAATAATCCTCTAACTTAAAGATTCAAGATTCAAGCTTATATTCATCTAAATATGAGACACCCATAGACATAAAAATATGCACATTACTATAAATTTGTTGATACTTTATACAAGGGTTAGTAGCATCACTACCACAAATGAACAAATATGAAAATGCACGTGTTCTCATATTATTCTACTGGTTCAAATACCTGGTTGCTTTTGTTGCTGCCAATAGGGCTGTAAGGATAGCAATAACTGTGTGGATTGCTCTCTTAAATACTTCATCAATAGTAGCAAGATAAAGAAAAGTGCTAATCACAGCCATGAAGGAGAGCCAAAAGTCCATGAACGGACACGAGTAAAGTGAAAGTTAGTCCATCAAGGATTAGTTCAAATCCATTAGTGCTAACCTATAGGACATTATAGCTTAATGCACACCAGGTGCCAACATCACATGCATGATATAGTCCACTTGAAATTCCACTGGATGTGAACAAAACCCATTTTGCTAATGCCTGCATAAACAAGTTATTGATTTAGTAACACATAGAATTCTATATAATGAATAAACTGTTTTGTTGCTTATTTAAATCATCCTTAAATTAAAAGAAAATCACCGTGTTAACACAAATAAAAGGAGTGCTTTGTCCTCAACATGTAGCTGAACAAAAAGATTTGATGATGTCCTTTAGCATTGCTAACTGAACAAAGTCGTCAAACCTTTAATATTTTTTATTTATGAACTGTGTGCTAATCTAAACTAGAAGGAGAAAAGAAAGAGTCGACAAGAGTAAGGGAAAGAACAACCGTGTTCCTAAGGGCCCAATAGGGAGGAAGTATGGCTGCAGCATTCGATGCAATGAGAAAAATTGATTGTCGAACATGTCCTACAGATAACATTACAATGAAAGGAAAGGAAAATGCAAATAGTTGAACCTTGATACAAGCAAGCACCTTGATGAGTTACAATTTCAATGCTACAGTCAAAGCCTCCATGGTTTCGATCATAGGAACAGAAGTTGAGTCAAGAAAATAAACAAGTAGAATGGTAAATTACTTAGTAAGTTGGAGAACAAATGTATAAGATACAATGTCTCAGTCATTACAAGGAATTTTATGGTTTCAATTTAGCAATTTAAAGAAAAAACAGATTGAGAAGGGCTTAAATAAACCTGTATGATGTCAATCCGCTAGCATCGAAAGAGAATTTACATTCGCCGTGGGAGGAACAACGTTTTGGGCACCATTCAAGCGAAATTGACATGATAGTTGGCCCTTTAAAGAATCATTGCTGGTATTAACATGTCTTAGACCAAATTTCCAAGTTCCTTCTCTAGCATACATAATATAAAAAGAACAGGGGAGGAGTTATTGGAACATGTCTTAGACCAAATTCCCAAGTTCCTAATTAGTACATTTTCCTAATTTTCCTCCTAATTTGTCATATATAAAAGCTTCCATTGATACACTTGTTGCCACTCGTTCACCAGTTTGGATAACAGAAATTGATGTTGCACCCCAAAATAATCAGGTAAAGTTTATTACTCTAAACATCAAAGCCCAAGTTATCAAGTAGATTTGTGAATTGAGAAACTTCTCACTTATTTGTGAAGCACTGTTTCAGTGATATAGCTTTAATAATGATCATGATCTAAATTCCCCTGCTGACAAAGTGCAAATTATTTTGTGTTTTTAATGCTTTCTTATGTATATTGTGTTGAATGTTATGGTATTTAACCTAGTTTATGATAAGGGAATTGTGTTGAAAGTTAGCATCCTAGCTTAATACACTTTAAAATTGATACTGCTTAGAGAATCATAAAAGCTAGCATAAACAAACATATACTCTCAAACACTGATTTTGCTGTGTCTTATATATAAAATAATAGTCAAACTGAAGAAAACTATGTAACCAAATTCAATAGAATAAGTAGATAACTCAGCGGAAAAGGTTATAACCCCCATATGCTAACAAGCACTAAAGTTCAACTCTTTTTGAGTCCCTGAAAAGCTTAAAACTTCCTCAATCATATTTCCCTCACTATGGTACATAAACTTAGCAGAATACCTCTAGCAAGTTACAGCACAGATGAATATAAAATTTGCTGTTTACATGGAGTTTCTGAATCTTGCAAATGTTTAGAAAAATGAAAAATCCCCAAATAAATAAAAAGGGAAAACTTCAGAATAATGTAGTAATATGCTCATCAGATACCATAGCAAATAGACCCTCACCCTCAGCTAAATACCTCAAAATTTCTCAATGACAAGAACACCCGAGTTTATTAACAAGTTTCTCAATGGCAAAGCAAGAAATACCTTGCGTGCAGCTTTACTGAATTGGGAAGCCGCATCACTGATGGCATACACTGTGTTGCTTAAAAGACTAGAGGTGCCTTGAGCCATGCCCGTAACAAGTCTGGTGGGACTCAGAAGGTTATACCAATAGTGCTAAATCCATTAGTTAATTGAGTATCTAAGATAATTGAAAACAAGTAAGGAAGGAGAATTTAAACTTTTACCTGCATAATGTTCTTTGCAGGCACTGATAAAAATCTCTTATGCCAAGACTAAAGCAGAAGTATGCCACCAGATGCTCCATCAATAATCCAGCAGAATTCTACACTATTACACAAAATACATGGAACGAAAAAATTCAATGAAAGATTTTACACAAGGCTATTGAAAACGGATGAAATTTTCTATAAGAAAACTAGAAAACAAAAATTCGAAAATACACTCCGGAATTCCCCATGCCAAGCTAGATTCCACATTAACAAAAGCAAAATAAACAACAAATTAGTAAATCCAGAGCATAAATTTACCAAAACAAATGTCAAATCAAATAGGAATCCTACCAAACCATAGTGACTAGCAGAAAAGATGAAATTTCAATAAGTAAATCGAAATAAACAGAGCAATTAATATTATGAGCAATATTCATGAAGATTAATTAAATAATACACAGTACTTTCTTTACTTGAAATCTGTAACTGAATCTGAAGTTAGAACTCTACCTTTTCCTAATACTAAGCAAGCAAATGATTTTTCTTTCTTTCCTTTAAATTTGTTTTATTTATCACATTGTAAAACTAATGTGTCAAACTAGTTGAGCTGAAGTAATGTGGTGAATTGATATGCTAATTAGGTTTAACAAACGCAAATTCAGAATTTCATCAAGAAAATAGTAGATACAAAAATTGCAAAAATAATATAATAATCAGAGAGAGAGATAGAGAGGAACTTACAAGAAGTTGCGACTGCGACATGCTCTAGTGATAGAGTCTGTAGAAGAAGAACTTACATGCAGATTCACAAATCACAATGTGATACGAGTGATAGAGAAGAGAGAGAGAGCGAGCGAGAGAGAGAGAGAGGGGGGGGGAACTTACATGAAGAGAATGGCGCGGCGGAGGACTCGGCGGAGGAGAAGAAGAAGAAGCTCTGCTCTCAGGCGGAGGACGACAGGTTTTCTCAGGCGTCGGAGAAGAAGAAGCTCTGCTCTCTGCCTCTCTCCGTGACCGTGACTCCGTCTATGGTCTCTACTCTCAGGCGTTGGAGTTGGAGGAGAAGAAGAAGCCTCTGAACTTTGATTCTCTGGAAGGTTAGTGTTAAATTTTGGGGAAATAAGTGAAACGAGGGACGCGGGAAGCAAACGTGCGAGGGATTTATTTTTTGGTTGATAAAAATGGACGGCAATTTGGTCGATTTTAGTTAAAATAAAAATAAACATTCTAACCATTTATTTTATATAATAAATCTATATCGTCCTTCATTCACTTCAGAGAAGAGATTTCTATAGTTTAAATTTATCAACAACAAAAGTTATCGATATTTTAGTTATTAAAATAGATAACTCGTCGATTTTAAAGAAAAAAATTTTTATCTTCTATTTAGTAGGTAATGTGACAATAGTATTAAAATGTTAGAAAGTTAGTCACCAAAAAAATGTTAGAAAGTTGCCAAAATAATAGATGACGTTGTCGTCGATTTTAATATTTTATTTTTAATATTTTTTTTTCATTTTTTATTAAAAAAATATTGACGTAAAATTTGGCCGTCGATTTTTGGCGTCGATAATTACACTATTTCTTGTAGCGTCATTCTCTGTTGTCTCTTATTCTTGAGGTAGAGTCGTAGCAATAGAAATAACTAACTAGCATGTGAACGTCGTTGTCACAATTTGGTGGTGGTGGTAGGGTGTCTTTTTCTTCTTTATCTTCATGTTCTTGATGACTGGAAAAAGAGGTTTTGGTGAGAAGAACGAAAATGGCGCTGCAGATGAGGAATATGCATTTTCTCTGGAAGTAGGCAAAATTAAAGGAAACAAGATAGTATAATGTCAAAGTGCAAAAAAAAAAACATAAATGCCACACTTAGCTACATAACTAACTACAATTTTCGTTTCAGCAACACATACCTATTACTCTTCATCATTATTATAATTTTTCAATCTCACTTTCATGATGATACATAATAAGGCTTAGAAGAAAATGATGATGGTGATCGATGAGTAGTTGTCTTGGTTTTTATCTTAACTTATATTATTCTTTGTGATATGTATAGAATAATGGAAGGATTGAAATTTGGGGTTAATGGTTGGTGGCGGTGATGTTGGCAAACGAGGTGGTGAAATCTATAACAAAAGGAGGGTTAAAATTTGGGGGCAGAGGGTTGAGATTAGGGTTAAGAGAAGGACAATTTGAAATTTTTAGTTAACTTTTAGTGTTTGAATAATTTTGTCGTACAAAATTCAATTTTTATGAGTATAATTTTAATTTTTTTTATAAGTAAATTTGTCAGCGTTTAAAACTTTCATAGGTAGAAATGATAGTTTACTCATAAGTTAAAATAAAAAAGTTATACATATCTCATAAATTATTATAGCCATTATAGAGTGATTAGAGAAGTGCCAAAGCACTTTTACATTTCGTGATGAAACCATGGTTTGGATAAGTGAGATTGAGTAAGTCACTCTCTTGTTACATAAAAAAATTGGGTAAAAAGTTGAGTGAGTCCCTTCGATTGAATTTTCAAATTATGGTGTGGATAAGTTAGATTGTGGAGTTTATTTTTTGTCGCATCAAAAAATTGGATAGAAAGTAGAGTGATTGTCTTTATATTAATTTCAATTTATTTTTTATTTTTTATTTTTTATTTTAATGTATTTTTTATTCAGTTTGAATTATTATATTTTTGTTTATCTTTTTTTATCATTTAGTATTAAATTTTAGATATTAGATTAATTTTTATTAATTTTATTTATTCTTTTTATATCCTAAAAAAAAGGAGTTTTAGTATCTCTCACGGTATTCTTTATATTTTTGTCGTTCTTATTTCTTTTATTTATGTTTTATTATTATTTTGTCAGTCTTGTTGAATTTTATTATTAAAAAAATATACAATGTAAAAAAAACAAAAGAAAAATGTTAAAGGTCTTGGGCAAAAGGAGGATTGTGGATTGGATAAATGGTAGTAACCAAACAAGCTCGGATCAGAGAATTCAAAGAATTTTAAGAGAATAGAACATATGCAACTAAACAATTGTGGAAGAATTATTGTGTAATATTTAGGGCTGGTAATATATATTCTATCTGCGAATATTCAATTTAAACTAATCTGTTTGGATAAGGTTGTCTACCTGATTCGCTGTTGGTAGGGTAGGGTAGGGTGTGAGTTTGCCTGCGGGTAAGGTAGAGTACGGGTTCAGGGTATATCCTACTCTACTTTATCTGTACCCCTAATATATTATATAATATATATGTAAAAGTTATGTATATAGTGAAGAAAGTGAGTGTTGAACTCACAATTTTTCTCTTATAAAAACTTGAAATAACCACTAAGTTAGTTGATGATCATATTATTTGTAATTTTATATTGAATTTATTTAAAATTTTATTATTTTTAATTTTAATTTGAATTTAGTATTTTATTAATATGTATGAAATTTGAAATGGTTGAACTTTATATTTACTTAAAAAAAATTTATTTTTTCTTCGGGTAGGATCGGATAGGGTAGGGTTTAGAACTTTAGGGTGTGGATAGGATTAGGGTTGAGAGATTCTCAACCCGCGAATAAAATAGGATAGAATTTTAAAAAAATTTTCAATTCATGGATAAGATTAGGGTAAAGCCCAAATCCTACCCTACCCTACCCATTATCAACTCTAGTAATATTTAAGGATAACAATAAATTCAGTGAAAGAAAATAGTGGGAAACTTTGGCCTTGAAGAAGCTGAGTTTTGGGTACATTATATATAATTAAAGTTGTTTGGTATGGTGTCTAAAAAAAATTATTAAAAAAATTAAATAATTAATTTTAAATTTTAAAATATAAAAATAAAAAAGGTTTAAAATATTTAAAAATTATTATAAAAGATAAATTAGATAAAAATTAGACACCAAATAAAAAATATCATAAAATTGGCCGTAATTAAAAGACAAGGAGCACATGCAACATATGCAAAGAGATGTAATGTTAGTTTAGTGGTGTTGCTTACCTTGTTAGTAATTTTTGTTTGGTTGTTGATTGTTGTGACGAGTCTTATCCTATTCTTGATGGCAATGTTTAAAGGAATACTAAAAATTCTAAGTGGCCCTCTTCTCTCTTTTTTTTTAAAGGTCGAGCTTGTAATAAATTATCTAAAAATAAAAAAATAAAAATATTTTTTTATATTTATTTTTTTCATATATTAATTTTTCAACGACAAGATTCAAAGACAAATCTTTTTTAAAGAAGAAGAGGATGATATATGTTTCAAATGTTTGTTATATAAAGAGATCAAATATTATTTAAAAGATATTAATTTATATTTTTAAATGTTCAATTTAGTTTTGTGAATTTTGATTTTGTTTATTTATTTACTAAATTAGACTTTTATGTTAACTAATAAGAAATTATAAATATTTATAAATTATTATAATTGTTATTGTGATTAGAGGTGTGAAACTTTCCTTTTGGTTTCATAATGAAACTATAGTGTGAACAAGTGAGGTTGAGTGAGTCTCTCTTATTACATCGTGGAATTGGATAAAAAGTTGAGTGAATTCTTTCGATTCAATTTCCAAACTATGGCTTGGATAAATTAAGTTGAGGAGTCCTTTTTTTTACCGTATTAAAAAATTAGGTAAAAAGTAGAGTGATTCTCTTTGTATTCAATTTCAATATATTTATTTTATTTTTTTTCAATTTTAATGTATCTTTTTATTTAGTTTGATTGTTTGTGTTTTCTTTATTTTTTTCTTATCAGCATGGATAAGAGTTTGTTTTATATTATGTATATATATTTTTTTTTAAAAAAATATAATAAAATTTTTTAAATTAGTTAACAAATAAAAAAATATTAATATGTTAATATAAATATTTTATTTTTATTCTTAATTTTTTTAATACAAGCTCAAAAACAAAGGAGATAATCATCATAGGCAATACAACGTAGAAAGTTCACGTCTGTACAAAAATTTTAAAAACTAACACAACACAAACAGCTTTTTTTTTCTCCAATAAAGCTCCAATAGAGCGAAGTCCCAATTTCACAATTTAAAAGCATTTGGAAATCTACTCTCAAACACAATTTTATTCCTTTCCTACTAATCCAAATGGTATATAAGGCGGTATTTGTTTATAGAAACAGCACATTAAGATAAGATATAGAGATATAAAATTATATTTGACAGTTGAGATATAGATAAAGATTTTGTATCTAGAGATACTGAATTAATATATTTTGTGTCTATCCTAATAGAAAGGATACAGAGACACTAACAACGGACATAATTTATTTTTTATGAATTCTGCTAGAAAACCAAGAAGGGTATAGCCAACAACAAGCCAACAAATATATTTAAACTACATTCTATATTAATTAATTATCATTAATTATTAATTATTTAAATTTTATTTTTTTAAAAATACAAAATTAATGATTATTAATTACCTCTTTTTACTCTAATTCATCTTTTACCATTTATTGCGCAAACCTTAATTTCTCTTAAAAAAAAAAACGTCGGAACTAAAAAAAAAAAACACCAAAATATAAGATAAAAATCATCTAAATCCTAAGAAAAAAACATACAAAACATAGAAAAAAGAATCATCTAATCCTAAGAAAAAAACATACAAAACATGGGAAAAAGAATCATCCAAAATTTAGGAAAAAGAAACATAAAAAATTAGTTAAAAGAATCATTCAAAACCAAATAGGAGAGGGGAGAAGAAGAAGAGCCATTGGGTGACCGGCGACGACACCTTGGACGGTGTTGCATGTACAGTGGGAGACTCGTGGTGGCGCGTTGCAAGGAGGAAGCCACGCATCACGAGTGGAGGAATCGCCATGGATTGGAGTAGTTGATCGCGCGTCGCGAATGGGGGACTGGTGGTGGCTGCGTCGCAACGGATGGGAGCCGCAGCGGTGCAAATGCGTCGGGACGGTGGGTGACGGCGTCGACGAAAGAAGGACGACGACGAGATGCGTGGAAGAGGCCGCGCAGCGCGACGAAAGATGCGATGGTGGTCGGTGGGTGGCGGCATCAAAAATGCGTGGAGACGTCAGGTTTGAGGAGGGAGAGATTTGATGTTTCTAAATAAATGGAAAAGGATTAGGTTTTTTATGGATTGTTTTTATTGAGTATTATAAATGTGATTAGAATAGATGTAGAAAGAATCTTTTTTAATTTGATTTTTAAATTTTATTTATTTATAAATTTTTTTTTTTTAATAGAGTTTTATGTTTTTTTTTTTTTAGTTATTTTCCTATACTTTTTCATTTTTATTTTTTATTATTCTTGTTAATTTTTCATAATTATTTTTATTATTACATTTTTTTCTCAATTTTTTTGAACGAAAAAAATAAAAATAAATTAAATTTTTATAATTTATTTTAATTTATTATCAAACAAAATATGAGAACACAAAATTTTGTATTTCTATTATTTATGTTTTATTCGTCTTATTTTATCCTATTTTTAAAAACAAACGCAACTTAATATACTATGTAGAAAAGAAAGATTTTAATTCCCCACACAATTTTGTCATCTTTTTCATGCTGAATATCTATTCAAACGTAGTACTTATTCAAGTTCTATTGTTCTACAGAATTTGAAAGTGTTACGTTAGATAGATAGTGTTCAATATATATGAGAAGAGAAAGTGTTGTTAATTTTGAAAATGGTTTAATAAAGATATTTAAATTTAATTTTTTAAATTAAGTTTGATTATTTAAAATTTTGTATAATTTTTTGAATAATAGTAGTGTTAGGGAGTTAGCATATTTTATAATTTATAGTTATTAAATAATTATCATTAGTATTTTTAATGGTATAATTATATTTAATAGTGTGAAATTACATATTTTTTTATGATTAAATGTTAGTTAGATTTTAATAAAAATGCTGATCCCTAAAACTTTCTCTTTCGCATAATTAAACGTTGTACGTAATTAGAATTTAAAATTCAAATAACTGGAAATAAGGAAAATTAGAATTTAAGAATCTTTAACAGTTTTAATTATAATGATTACTTAAATTCATGGGCCAGCTAATGAGTAAAAATTTATATTCTTATATTATTTATATTCAAATATCATAATTCATACCTACATTATCCCCTTGTCCTTTTATAAGAAGCAGAGGAAGAGGTGAAAGTGAATGAGTGAGTGAAGAGAGAGAACAGGGAAATTAGGATTCAAAACTTTGTTTGATAACCTAACGTTTGAAAACTTAAGGATTGAACATAACTACTGTAATTATAATAGAAGTGATGGTGATGGAAATCTTTTAATATATATGAGGTTCAGGGATGGTGGGATTTAATTGAATCTTAAACGGTGAAAATGTTCAAGGTTTAGGGGAGGTTGTTTAAAAAAAAATCTAAGATTGTTAAATAAACGTGGGTAAAGGATTGTTAATTAAATTAGATAAGGGCAAAGGATTAGGAATAAATAGTATGATCACAGTTCAATTAATTATATGTCAAATAATTTATTATTATTATTATATTAAAATGTTAAATTGTTAATATAACAATGTTCTTAATTTTTTTTTGAAAGGAAAAGTTCAACATCGAAATGGAGCAAAATAATACAGGAAAAAATAAAACAATCAAATAACTCCTGTGTCATCTCCGACATAGCTATCAACAACATGAGTTATTGACTACACCAGTTCGTAGCACATGAGAATGATTGAGCCACACAATCTCAAACTCCTGTTGTCTTACTCTGAAAAATAATCTCATTCCATCGTAGCCAAATGTTCCACATAACTGAGAAAAATCCAACCATCCAACTCCTGCGCAACTCTTTTCTTAGCGGCATCAATCTCCAACTCTCAAAGTGATCTTTCAAGGAATCCGGTGCAGTCCACTTCTGTCCAAACTCTGATATCCAGCACACCACACCTGTCAAGAGAACTCACAAGTAACAAATAAGTGTTGTAAATTTTCTACTTCTTTGTTACACAACACGCACAAATTATCGTTCTGTTGTAGAATTTTCAACCTACATAGCCGATCATTTGTATTGACCCGGCCTATCAAGACAAACCAAGTGAATAGCTCTACTCGAGGCGGAACTAGTCCTTTCCAAATTTTCTTTGTAAATTTATATCTCAAAAGCTCCTCATCCAAAGTCTCTTCCTGCATAACCTGCACAAATGAGTTAGTGGAATAAACGCCTTCCTTATCAAATTTTCACACTACTCTGTCTTGCACTTCTGCTATCAATCTAACAGATTGCAAGACTTGAAGCATCTAATCTAATGTATCTGTTTCCCATTGACGCAGTTCCCTTCTCCATTGAAAGTGTCAAACCCACTCTATCCCGTCCCAGAACCCACAGTCTCCAATCACTGATCCTTGTTGGTTTGAAATCAAGAAGGTCCTTAATTAATTTAGAGATTTATCATTGTGATAGTGATCATAATATTGAGAAATAAATATTTATAATTTAATCTAAATTGTTCATGGTCATAGGATTATCAAAAATGACATTAATAATCCGAAAAGATCAATATATATATATATTATATATATATATATATAATGGTCTTCATTGGATGAAAATTAATAGATCTCCTTTATTAAATATATATATATAGAGATATCACCATTAAACTGACTTACTTTGAAAATTTCTAATGGTTATAATTATCGCATATTTGTCAATAGGATATTCTCAAGATGAACATAGTAATATAGTTTTTTTCCCTACGACTGTCATAGTAATTAACAATGTATTTATTATATTTTGATTCCGGACACCTAATACCCTAGGGTGCTAGTTGAATGGATATTGGGTATAATTTAAATATTTGTAGAATTAATGATTATCCAATAAGGAATCCGTCAACTCTCGGTAAAGAGTTAGAGTTAAATAAAACCTTGGCCAAGGAGATTGAATGATTGAAGAAATGAGTTTCTTACGTCATTTATAGTTCATTATAATAATGGTAATAAGTTAAAGTTTGACAATTAAACCATACTCTAAGGTTAACCAAGAGTTAAAAAGATGGAATGAATTATACTTTGTTCTTCTCAGGTTCTTAGTAAAAATATATTACTTCATACTATCGGGTTATTGAGGAGTGTTGCTAGTCGCCAACCTTAATTAGTAAATTTAGTACGACTAATTTATTACCCCCTTAGTATTGAATCTATAGGGTCACACACTAACGAGTGTTCTAACCTTTGCTGTAGAATTATTTAATTTTTATTTTGATTTGATCAAATAAATAATTATATTAATTCAAATAGAATATTATTTTATTCTTTGCTAGCACCAAGAATATAATAATAGTATGATAATTGAGAATATTAAATGAGATTTGAGAATAATTAGTTATTTTATTTCTAAATTTATATTCTAAGTTTGGATAAGATCCTAACTGATTCTGTTTCAAATTATTATGATATGATTCATAAATTTGAAAGATTCAAATTTAAATAATAAGATATGATTCAAATTTGAATTGAGATTCAAATTTAAAATCAGTAACAAATCTCAATACTATATATATGTATGCCAAGAGTCGAGGAAATAGAAGAGAATAACATGAGTTTTATTCCTTTACCTCTACACACATAAATGTATGTGAGCCTAATTCTTGGAGAAGAATTTTATGGCGTGCAAAGAGTTGCAAGAGATTTCTCAATTTAGATCAGATGTCCATTGGTTAAGGAGTTGACAACAAAGGTTGGTCTCAATGTGGATACGCATAGCGCCTTCGTACCATCGAAGGAGAAAGTGATTTTTATTAGCGTACATAGGTATTTAGATGATCTATATATTGTTTATTTGAATAAAATTTAAATACAAAATAGATCTTTAGGATTACTTTCTTTTCTTCCGCTACGTGTTATGAACTCATGGTAATCTTTCATAAGTATACTTTTTGTCCTTAACGTCTGTAATTTTTTTTCGAAAATATTTCTAACATTTAATTTCACTCAATTTTATCCATAATATTTTTTATTTACATAAAAATTATCTTTAAACGTTAATTCCATTTAAAATTTTAGAGACAAAATTAAAATCATTCAAAGGTAGTTTACAAATAAAAAACATTAGGAACAAAATTGAATAAATAAAAAATGTTAATGACAAATTTAAATAAAATTAAATATTAGAGATATTTTTAAAAAAATCATAAATGTTAGGAACAAAAGATATCCTTTACTCATTAGATATTTTAGGGTTTAGGGTTTATGGTTATGTAACTATGTCTTGATCGGTAACTTCTGATTGTGGCTAATTTTGATGGATTACTTTTAAGTTAATAGTCAAATTAGTCTTTAAAATTTTCTAAATTCGTTCACGAGAGATTTTCTCTCTTAGAAAGTAATACAATGGTAATTGAGTTTTATGTACTGAATAATTCCTTGATGGTTTACCGTAATTAATGGAAACTTGGTTGATTGATGCGAATTATTGTAGTTGTATAATGAGATTGATTCTTGTAATCTTGTGTGTTAAAAGGAACTAGTGGTAAATGGGTGTAATTCTTTTAGTTTTCTACTCAATTTCTTTTTCAATTTCTTGTACGACTAATCTTGTGTGTTAAAGGAACTAGTTGTTGCATGCTCTTTTCCGCTTTAAAAGGACACACATGCACCTGCTTCACTTGATAGATTAGATGCTTGCATGGTTCAATGGTGATAAATTAAGGGCTCTAGCTATATGAATATTAGGTTTATAGGAAACTAAAAAATTTCTGGGACATTGAACGTTCTGAGGGACTAACCAAACTTGGAGGAATTTTGGATTTGTTGATCATAAAAAAATCTTTATATATTAATTTTTGAAAATCAATGTTACATTACCAACAAAAAATATTATTATTTTTGGCCAGCACTTAGTCAGTAATAATTTGCACTCATATTTACATACGTTTTACATAGATGAAGTAATAATTTTTTGCACCTATATTTATTAGAGTTTTGCACACATAAATCAATACCGTTTGCACCCATAAATCAATATAATTTATATCCACGTTTTTTTCAGAATTTGCACATATAAATTAGTAAAATTGACAATTTGGTATTTGTGCTAGTCAAATGATGACAAAAAATACTAAAAGTTGCTGACTTTCAAGAATTTCTCTATTTGAAATAGGCGATTTTCCTACATGCATAATTCTTCACTACTTTAATAGTTCTATGGTTTGAGAATTTTGCGCACTTGTATAATGTCAGGAATATCTTATTTATTCAGAGAGCAAGAAAGGGAAGCAGAAAAACAAATTCAGTATATGGCGTGATGGGTTATTACAGGAGCAAAGTCAAGAAGAACAAATTAATCTGATTATACATTGAAAATTTCAGGTCATCAAAAAAACTTTCAAGATCTGTCATATGTATGTGTAGAATAGCGAAGATTCTGGTTCACAACATATGGTTGTATATACAGACTTAAAGGATGAACTGAAGTTACTTCTGGGAAATATATTATTGAATTTGTTTGCCTTAAAATTGTGATGTGTGTTCTAAATCGCCAATGATATTTGGAAGCGAATTACTTTTTCCAGACTATAAGGCAATGGTCATGTTAACTAATGAATTTTGAAATAAATGAAAACTTGAAATGACCTTGTATTAGTATAGAATCTTTAGATAGCTAAACATGTTCTTGAAGCAAAGCTTAATCCTCAATTAAACATTTGAAGGATAACACGTTTATGAACTATTGTCTTATTAGCATAAAATTTGCCATCTTTGGATGGCTAAACGTGTTCTTGAAACAAAGCTAATCTCAATTAAACACTTGAAGGATAACAATGGGACTCCTGAAGAGCTTATCACCTCTATTAACAAGTACTTTCCGCACATTGTTGACACCAAAATACTCTTCAACAATAATCATGTGCTCCAAGAAAGGATGAAAAGGTCAAGAAAACCACTGGACTCTGCATTTTCCACAGATTTCTGTAGGTTCCAATGGCAGTGATCTTGATTCACCGGCACATGTGAAGGTGAATGTTGAAGTTAATGATTTGAGGTTCATTTCTGCATTATCTCTATAAATCATGAATGGTAATGTCTAAGTGGTTTAGAAAATGGTGTTATCTGCATAATATAAGGTTATTCTCCACATGTATTCAATGGGGCAGCAAATCACTGACTCATACTATGAAATGGAGTTTATGCACAATTTCTAGTTTGCATTTTATTGATTTTTTTTTTATGTATAACGGGGCCCAAGGCCCAGGACAACAAAAGATCACAGCGTAACGCTTCTGGAGAATTTCATTCCACTTCTATCAGCAAGCACTTGATGTGCGACCATGGCAGGCGGGAGCTTGAAGCAATGGACTCCATCTTCTTGTTCTTGCCCTGCCTTAGCAAGAGCATCTGCACAGAAATTTGCCTCCCGGTAGATATGACGGACAACGACGCTCTCCAAGCCAACTAGGAGCTCTTTAATAGCTCGAATTAGAGTAGATTGAGAGTGCTTCTCCACTGATGTCTTTTGAATTAGCTCCACAGCACATTTGGAATCAGACTCAACTACAAGTTTGGAGATTCTCATCTCCGTTGCTAATTTAATGCCAACATAAAAGCCCCAGATCTCTGCCGTAGTGATGGTACACTTTCCAATCTTCATGCTGAAACCTGCTACCACACGGCCCTCCCAGTTTCGGATAATGCCGCCACACGCCCCTCTACTTCCAGGGTGGAGCACCGAGCCGTCCACGTTCAGTTTAAGCCATCCCTGTTCCGGCGGTTCCCATCCGATTGATTCCTTTCTGGTAAGTCTTAAGGTTTTGGTACTGACCTCTGTTAGGTTTAGGGCAAAGTGATAATGATCTGCAAGATTAACTGCAATGCGACTGAATTGGGTGTTTGGTAAACTATCTTCACTGAAAATAAGCTCGTTTCTGCTTTTCCAGGCTAAGTTACAAGTGGTGGTGAAAGTTATGGGCCAAGGTGTCCCATTAACAGAAGGAGATGCTTCCAGAAGATTTTTTCTCAACCAGTCGTGGAAGGATTGAGAGAAAAAGGTGTCCTGGTAATCTCTGGGAATGATACTAGTCCACACTTTGCGAATAAAAGGGCAATCCCGCAAAACGTGGAGTATCGTCTCTTCAAACTGATGGCATCTGGGGCAGGTACTATCTTCAGTTAATCCTCTGCTTTTCCTTTTGCTGTTTGTTAAAAGAGCTTCATGAGTTAAAAGCCAACTGAAAGACTTTAATCTCTGGGGAATCTTTAATTTCCAAACTTGCTTATATATGTTACTGTTCTCACTATTACCCTTGAAAAAGGCATCATAAGCTGTTCTGATAGAAAAATTTCCATCTGCTGCTGGAGCCCAACTCACACAATCCTCCCCTGTAGAGGCATTAGGGGCTTTTAGGGTGCGAAGATGACTAATTAGCTCATCAGGCAGAACATGAGAGATTTTCCCCCAATCCCAATTCCCATGCTCATCCGCATAATCTTTGACCTTTTCTGCCATTCTGTTCTCGTCCAGGTTCATAATAGCAGCTTCTCGTAGTTTAGGGATTCCTGGGACCCAATGATCCTCCCAAAAAGAAATATCATTTCCATCTTCTATTCTCCAAACGAGCTGATTACAAAACTTATCCCAAATAGAAGTGATTCCTTGCCACGCATTCGAACTGCTAGTTTTTTTTGTGAACTTTTGGAACCTTGCCATTCCCACATCCGTACTTAGCCTTCATGACTTTAACCCACAAGGCGTCCTTATTATGAATGAGACCCCAAGCCAGCTTCATAAGGAATAACTGGTTAGTCTCGTGAGCTTTTCGAATACCCAATCCACCTTCTTCCTTGGTCCTACAAATTTTGTCCCAATTTAGAAGGTGGACCTTCTTTTCCTCTTCATTACTTCCCCAGAGAAAATCCCTACAAATCTTATCAATCTTATTACAAACCACCTTTG
Source organism: Arachis monticola (assembly GCA_003063285.2). Classification (NCBI taxonomy): domain Eukaryota; kingdom Viridiplantae; phylum Streptophyta; class Magnoliopsida; order Fabales; family Fabaceae; genus Arachis; species Arachis monticola. The sequence continues at coordinate 44,316 of QBTX01000192.1, forward strand.
GAAGCTTCATAGTTTGCATACAATAGCTAGGGATAGTGGATAGGACAGATTGGACGAGCGTAGTTCTCCCGGCAAGAGATAAAGTCCTCTTGTTCCAAGAAGACAGCTTGGATTGAATCCGATCAATCACAAATTGAAATTGTTACTGGTTGCATTTCTCGTGAATGAGAGGGACTCCTAGATATCTTCCTAGATTTGATGTGAGTGGCACTCCAAGATCCTGGCTAAGTTGTTGCTTGATGTTGTGGTTCACGTTCTTTGAAAAGAAGACACACGACTTGCTAAGGTTGAACTTTTGTCCTGAACTATCACAGAATATTTGAAGGGTCTCCTTAATAACTCGAACCTGTTGCAAGCTCGCCTTGGCAAACAGCACCAAGTCATCTGCAAAGCATAGGTGAGAAATATTAGGTCCGTTTCTGGAAAGGGTTATAGGTTCCCACTTTCTATTCTCTACTACTTTGTTAATCATATGTGATAATCTTTCAATACATAAAACAAAGAGGTAGGGGGAAAGAGGGTCTCCCTGTCTAACGCCTCTAGTAGGAGAGAACGTTTCAAATGGTGATCCATTCCATAGGAGATTCATAGTTGGGGATGAAATGCAATAAGCAACAACGTTGATAATGTTCTCTGGGATTCCCGCATCCTTTAAAGTATCCACCACAAAGTTCCAGTTTAATCTATCATAAGCCTTTTCTAAATAAATTTTTATCGCCATTAATCCTTTGCCTCGGTTCTTGCTTCTCATAGTATGGACCACTTCCTGTACCACAAGAATATTATCCGCACTAACCCTGCCAGGCACAAAGCTAGATTGAGTGTTAGCAATAAGAGTAGGCATAAAATTTTTAAATCTAGAAGCCACAATTTTAGTGATCACTTTATAACACACGTTACAGAGACTAATGGGTCTGAAGTGGCTAAAATTTTCCGGAGCTGGATTTTTGGGTATGATAGTAATCAGTGTTTGATTGACTTCCCTGATATTCCTCGGGTCTTGGAAGATGTCCTTGACCCAGCTGGTTAATGATTCCGCTACTATATCCCAGGAGTGTTGGAAAAATTTTGCTGGGATTCCGTCGCTGCCCGGTGCCTTCCAACTTCCCATGTTAAATATAGCATTTTTAACTTCCTCTCTAGAGGCTTCCTTCGCAAGCTCAGCATAGTCTTCTTCATGAAGCTTGGGGAACCAGTTTTTAATAGGGTAAGGCTTATTATTCCCGTCTGACGAGTAGAGAGCCTTAAAGAAATTCACTCCCCATTTCTTCAAATCATCAACATCATCAATCCAGTTACCTTCCTCATCTTTAAGTGCAGTAACTTTATTCCTTCTCCTTCTTCCATTAGCCTTCTGATGAAAATATCTAGTATTTTTATCACCAAAGTTAATTTTATTACATCTAGACATTTGTTGCCAATAGCTTTCCTCTTGGATGGAGATGGTCTCATACTCCTTGATGAGATCATTTTGAAGCTTTTCTAAGAAAGGATTAGGGTGAAAAGATAACTTGTTATTAATACCCTCCAATCTGTTCAGAATTCGTTGCTTTTTTCTAAAGATGTGTCCAAAGACGTCCTTGTTCCATAACCTTGCTTGGGCTGTGAAATTCCTGACATTTTGAACAAGCCCTTGAGTTTTATTCCAACTTCCTTTCACCAAGTTATTATAGTCTTCATGCAGAATCCAAGGTGCAAGGAATCGAAAGGGTTTATCCCTCCCATCATCATTAGCTACCTGAAAGTCAAGAAGGATAGGTAAATGGTCAGATTTTAATTTAGGAAGATGCTTCACACCAACATCAGGAAAACGATTAGAGAAGGAAATATTGCTGAGAAAACGGTCAAGCCTCTCTTAATATTTCTTCTTTGCCAGGTGAAAGGGGGCCCTGAGAAGCCCAAATCTTTCAACCCGCAAACATTTGAACAGTTTTGAAACTTATAAGTATCAAGAGAAAGGTTGGAGGATCCCCCTGTGTCATTTATCGTAAGAGTAGAGTTGAAATCCCCTCCTATACACCATGGGCCTGATATGCTATTAGCAATGTCCTCCAACTTATCCCATAGTGCATTGCGATTTCCTACTTGAGGGCTCCCATAAATAGCTGTGAAGAACCAAGGAGGTTCTCTATTCCATTGAACCTCCAAGTGGATAAGCTGTCTATGTATAGTAATGGGTTTGATGTTCCAAAGATCTTTCTTCCATAAACACCAGATACCACCCGAGAAGCCTTCAGCTTCGCTGACACACCAGCTATCAAACCCAAATTTTTTAATAATCAGCTCTGCTTTCTTCCCTGAAATATGGGTCTCAAGTAATATGCAAAACGTTGCCTTATACTTAGTATATAAATCAGTTAGCATAGAGTGGAACCCCTTTGCAGAGGCTCATCTGCAATTCCAAATTAAAATATTCATCATAAGAAAAAAAAAAACTAGAAAACATAAAAATAAGACAAGGGAAGAGACTCCCTGGACAGAGAAGAGAAGAATTAAGTCTCCATATGCCGAATATCCTCGGCATCAGCTTGCTCTTTGACTCTAGAGTTGTCATCATGCATATGACTATCTGTCACTCCAATGTTCTCTACCCTGGTATCCTGTTCACTCTCAGGTGGTTTGTCTTTGATAATTCCTGTTTGACCTTCTACCCTTCCTCCCCCCATAGCGGTGGCTATAAGGTTTTCCGTGTGATGGTCAAGATTGCCAAACAGAGGGATAACGTTGCCCTCTTTATGGCTGTTGTAGATATTCTTCCCTAACCTGCTGAATTGTTTCCAGTATTCACTGTGGCTTCCTTCTTTACTTCTGTTATTTGTTGCATCTATTGGAGTGTTCTCTTGCTTCTCTGTATCAACTTGATTTTTTGCTTCAGAAGTGAAATTTGTTTGTGCTGAGTTGTTGTTTGTGTTTAGAGCTTCCTGCTTGATTTTGGTTATTCCTTTTGCTATTATCAGTGTTCTTGCCTTTGTAGGTTTTACTTATTGTAAAATTCTTTGCAGCAGCATTATAGTTTCTCTATTGGTTTTCCATGCTGGCATAAAATTGCACTCCTTTTACGTAAGCATCATTTTTCTTTTCCTTATTAGAATGAATATTCCTTTCCAAATGCTCTCCATTTTCCTCTTCTATCTCTTGCTCCTTTAATGCATCAAATCTGCCTACATAATCATTTCTTTCCTTTTTTTCAAACGCCTTACCAGAATTTTGTCTATTCCATCTTTGGGGTTTTTTAACCACCATCCATGGTCCAAAGGGACTTTCCTTGTTTTCCAAGCCTTCAATATTCAAATTTTGATTGATTTGTGGGATTTGGTTCTGCTGAATATTCTCAACGTCTTGATTTTTCATATCTGATCCCTGATTTTTTGCTATCATATTTTCTTTCCCATTTTGTTCTTGCTGACTCTGCTTCCCTTGTCTTAGGTTTCCGGCGTTGTCACCCCCTCCGTGGTGTCTCCGGCTAGAGTCTTCACCATGGTTTTCTGCATCTTGTTTGGTCTCTTTTGCCAATTCAACACACCCGTCCATTTTGTGTCCATATCTTCCACAAGAGAAACAAATTTGGTGGAGTCCCTCGTATTCCAATTTAAAATCCTTACCAAGGGCAGTGAATGATGGAACAAGCTTTCTTCTAAGATCTATTTCCACACATATACGTGCAAATTTTCCTCTGGAATGGATTGAGGTGAGCTCGTCGACACGAAGCATGACTCCCAAGGACATCCCTACTTTCCAAAGGAAGTGCTTGTTGTAGAGCTCTGCCGGGAGATTCGGAATTCTCACCCAAGTGGCCAATTTCCGCACCTCTGTTTCCTGTGGGATGAACAATGGTCTCCATCTTTGCACTAACAGATAATGGTCAGCAATCATCCATGGTCCTTCGAAAAGGGCATATCCATAATCCTCCTGAGAAGAGAATCGAACCAGGAAGAACCCTTCTTCGAGATCCATCACTCGGATAGCCTCCTTTCTACCCCATCTTCTGTTTATCCATCTTTCCATAGTTTGAAGGTTAATCCTCTTACCTAGAGGCTTCACAATCAGCGTCTGTTTCCATGGCCTGCACCACTCGTCATACTCCTCCAGGGTCACTTCGATTGATGGTTTTGGGTTGAAGGGAGCCCGAGACTCTGTACCCAGATCCCCGATTTCATGATCAGAGAGATAGTCCTCTGCCACCATCTCAACAATGTTTTCCGGATTTAATTTATCTAGCCCATCTCCTAATAGGCGATCTCTGTAAGAAACTTTTGCAGGTTGGGTCATAGCAGTTTCAGGCACCATCTCCACATCCAGGTTGACCTGCTGTCCATCTATCATCACGTTGGACTGTTCTCCTTGATTAGATTCTTCTTCCATCACGACATCCCCCTGTCTTGTTGAAATTATCTTGACTTTCTTCGTACTTCGTGCAACTAAATCCTCCTCCTCCGATGATCGTTTCTCGGTTTCCAATGAGAGAGTTTCATGGTTCATTTTTCAGTTTCGGAGAGGCTATTCAAGATAAACTGATCTTACAAGCGCATTTTATTGATAGTGGAGATTATGTTTTATCACCTGAAAAAGAAAAAAAAAGTAAAAACAAATGGATTTATGTACAACTTGTATTTGCATGTGATTGTAGTTATATATTTTTGGCAATTTCCATGAATGACTCAAATATTTTCTCTTTTTGTCCTCCTTTTGATTTCTTCCTTTTCTGATATCTGACTCCAGCAATCTCTAAATTACCCTTCTCTTTCGTTTTTGCATTTTATATCACTTGCTGTCCAAGCTGTCTGCATTTTTGGATGTAATCAACATAACATATATTTATATGCAAATTCTGGAGCCAAACATGAGGCCGGATACGATGCTTTTATGACTGGTTGCATCTTTGCCCAAATATGCAGTGATTTAGGAGTTGATTATAAACACCGTGAATCCTCTCCACAACAACTAGCCCTCAATGAGATTGAATGGAAGACCAAGTTGGTTGACAAAGATTGAATGGAGACCACATTCAAACTTTGGAGCCATTTAGCAATGCTCTTTTACGAATGCATATGTTACATCTTTAGAATGGTAATATCAAGTTATTAACCAATTTTCTATAGTTCTTTCGAATTTCTATAACTATTTCGAGATCATCCTCTTACATTGTATTTTAAGAGAAGTACTAAAGTTACCAGAATTTCTTGTTTTTTGCCATTATTTAGTTATCAACTTAATTTTTTTAATCTAATAATCCAACAATATACTTTATCTATACTTTTAAATATTGATGGTAAAAAATAATAAATCTTTAAATATTTTTTATTTATTTAGTATTTTTTAGTACTTATTTTAATAGTGGAATTTTCGTGTTTTTTGAGAACTAAATGTAAGCATTTTAGCTGGATCAGTGTATATCGCAACTCTTAATTTTTATATTTCATATATTTTTTATTTATTTTAGTTAAGAGGTTCATTTATTATTATCTTAAATTCTATCTAGATATCTTAGATTCGCATTTAACTTATCTAAAGTCTTTTAAGGATCTTAGAATAATTATATAAAGTATCTCAAAAGGTTTTATAAAAATTAAGCTTGTTATTTAAAATAATTTTTTCTAAAATAACAATATTTTATTCTGTCACAAAAAAAAAATTCTTCAACCTCACAAATTAGTTTAAATCAAGTAGCAAGAACGACTCTTGAATTATGTGTTAACAAATAGTTCAACTCCTCAAACCAAATTTCTAATACAGACATACAAAGTGGAAATTTCACTTAAAAACAAGTCTTAATTACATCCAAAATGTCTATTTATCGTAAATTTATTAATTTAATAGTAGAAATACTCAATTCAAATACAAAGAGAAGATATCAAAAAATACAACACTAATCCTCTCTAATAAAAAAAAGTGACTAATGACTTGGAATACAAAATAAATGTAGAGATACAAGTACAACATAAAAAAATTTACAATTTTTTTTTTCTAACACGGACTATATTATTTAACTTCTATTGTATAAAACTAGACTAACCAAATCACTTGTTGTTACTAATTCCTAGATAGTAAAATTATATTGCAAATACAGCAATTTGTGGTGTTATCAACTTATATATAGTTTATGAGTTGTAAGTTAACACTCTCAAAATTAAAAACTTTGATCAAATAACTTTTTTTTGACCTTTAAATATGTGTAACTTGAATAGGCATCTTGGTAGCTAAAACCCATTCTACATTTGTAAATAGAAATTAGGAATGCCAGCTGGCATAGTTAATCAGTTAGAGATTATAGCTAATTAGTTAAGTTAATGATTCTTTTATTTTTTTTCCTTTTAACTTGTATATAAACAGCATGTTTGAATAAGGGAAATTCCCAATTGAGTATTTTCACATCAACACCACTCTGAGTTCAATTCCTGTTTCTTTCTCTCACTCTTTCTCATCACATACTCTCACATCTTGCTTCACCATGGATGAAGCTTGATTTCTCTTCTCCAATCTCATTGCCCTCTGTTCTTGGACTTGCACGATAGAGTTTGATGAGAGCATGACCCTCTCTTTACGCGTTTTTCACATGGTGCGGTGAGCGTGGAAGGGAGGTAACCGCTCCGATCAACGAGACTAAGAATAGAAGATCTGAATCTGGCAACCAAACAGATTCTTGAATTCGCCAATTGTGTTCTTGAATTTCATTTCCTTTCATTTTCCCCCTGGTAACCGCTCCGATTTCTTTCGTCTCGAAAGATCCCCTTCTCATTTTCTTCAATCCCTAAATTGCAATGGATAACACTCAACCGTTGAATCCCAATGTGATGGATGCTCAATCAATTGCGAATTTCTTGAAACAAATGTCAGCAATTCAAGCTCAGATGGCGAGAAATTCAGTCAATTCATGGCAAGATCCGGCAAGCCCTTACTTTCTCCATCCGAGCGAAAGTCTTGGTAATCCTCTAATTCCAGTTATTTTAACTGCAAGCAATTACAGTGCTTGGAGCAGAGCCATGTTGTTGGCCTTGAAGTCGAAGAATAAGCTCAAGTTCATTGATGGATCAATCACAAGGCCGAATGAAAACGATGCGCTTTTTGAAGCTTGGGAGAAATGCAACACTTACTTAGTGTCATGGATAACACTATCATTGAGTCCTGAAATTTCAACAAGCGTGATTTGGAATAATAACGCCTCAGATATTTGGAAGGAACTGAGAAATAGATATTATCATGGTGATAAGTTTCGGGTGGCAGAATTGCAGGAAGAACTATTTCAATTGAAATAGGGAGACGCTACTGTTATGGCTTATTACACAAAGATGAAATCTCTTTGGGAGGATTTGAACAATTTCAGACCCATTCCTGATTGCGTAAATTGTACTTCTGTGTGCTCATGTGGGTTGAATATAATCAGAGAGCATAGGCAAGAGGATTGCACCACAAGATTTTTAAGAGGACTGAATGACCAATACGCTAATGTCAGATCCCAACTAATGCTGATGAATCCCACACCTGATATTGATGCTGCCTTCTCCATGTTAACACAACAGGAACGACAATTCAATGAATGCAATGAGTCCAAGGTTTTCTTTAACAGATCCATGCAGTCGAACAATGAGAGCAACCGAGGGAGAGGCATAGGGAGAGGTAGACACCAGGCTCTTGGCAGAGGACAAGGAAGCAGAGTGCAATGTACATTCTGTGACAAGACCAGCCACACTATTGAGACATGCTATAAAAAGCATGGTTTGCCGCCTCACTTGAGGCAAAGGCAAATCAGTAGCGTCAACTACATTGCTGCTGAAGCACCTGCTGAGAAGAGACTTGATGATCTCAGCCAATGCAGCCTAACCAACAGTCAGAAGGAAGTTGGTGATTCTACAAGTTATGAACTCTCTTCACACCAAAAGGATGCAATTCTGCAGTTTCTCAAAGGACAGGAGGCTCCGCAACAACCTCAAGTCACAAATCAGGTTCAATCCACCACAAACAATACTCCATTGATTCAAGGTAACACTGTCATTTTAAAATACAGTAGCAACATTTCAACCTTTGTTACTGTTAAATCTCACCTCTGGGTAATAGACACAGGGGCAACTGATCATGTCACTTTTAATTTGGACGATTTTCAATCATATCAAGAAATCAGTCCCATGATTGTTAGAATGCCTGATGGTAGCCATACGACTAGTAGCATCATTGGCACCATAAGGTTTTCTAATCAATTATACCTTTCAAATGTGCTTTTCATTCCAAACTTCGATTTCAAATTAATTTCTGTGTCAAAATTAACCAGCAAGTTGAAGTGCAAAATGCTCATAGATGACAACTTATGTGAGATACAGGACCAAGCTACTTTGAAGAGGATTGGAGTAGCTAAATGTGCTGATGGTCTCTATACATTGGATAAGCAATTTTTCTGTTCTGCAGCTCACAAAACTGATTTCACACACACTTCCAGGCACCCATCACTTACATTCACAGCAGCTGTCACTACTGATGACAATTCTGCAGCTTACACACATATCATAAATGCCTTATGGCATACTAGATTAGGTCACATTCCACAGCATAGACCTCAAATAATGCATAAAACTCATCCCTTCATCAATTGTAATGAACAAATAAATCCATGTAACTCTTGCCATTTAGCAAAGCAAAAGCGATTACCATTTTCATATAGTGCTTCTGAATCTCTTAGTTGTTTTGATTTGTTGCATCTTGACATTTGGGGTCCTATATCAACACCTTCCATTCATGGACACAAGTACTTTTTAACCATTGTGGATGATAAGAGTCGATAGACTTGGATACATTGCATGAAAGCCAAGTCTGAAGCGTCTGACCTTGTTAAGAATTTCATTGCAATGGTTAAAACCCAATTTAACAAAACTGTAAAATGCGTGCGAACTGATAATGGCCCTGAATTTCTCTTAAAATCATTTTATGCATCTCATGGCATCTTGCATCACACATCTTGTGTTGAAACCCCCAACAAAATGGTATTGTGGAGTGAAAACACCAATACATCTTAGAGGTGGCAAGAGCTATACTATTTCACTCATCCATGCCAAAATGTTTTTGGAATTTTTCTGTCAAACATGCTGTGCATCTAATCAATATCCAACCAAGTGAATTTTTCAAAAACAACTCTTCTTTCAACATCATTTTTAATAAAATACCAGATTTAAGCAATTTAAAGGTATTTGGATGTTTAGCATATGCATCAACCCTTACTAATGGCAGAACAAAATTGGATCCGAGAGCCAAGAAATGTGCTTTTTTGGGCTTCAAGGAAGGGACAAAGGGATTCACTCTTATAGATTTGCAATCCAAAAATATATTTACATCTAGAAATGTTATTTTCTATGAAAACCACTTTCCATACTCAACTTCAGAATCTGATTCAACCGATAACCCAAAAATATCAAATGCTGAACTTATCCAACATTCACAAAAATCACAGCTCTTTCGACATAATTTTGACGATCCTTTTACCGATGACACATACAACACAGACAACTCATTCATGCATTCATCACACAACACATCCAATTCATCTCATCATATGCATCATAATGCATCTATTACAGATCACACATTAACACAACAAGATTCATCACAATACAGCTCTGCACCTGCCACTGCTTCACAAGCCACATCACATTCCACCAATCCTCATGCATCACCTGCATCTAGCATTCATCATGAATCACCTGCACCTAACTTCAACTCAAGTGTTGTTAGAAGATCTGCCAGAATTAGAAAAGTGCCAAATTATCTCAATGACTATCAATGCCACATAAATACCACTGCTACCAATTCTCTTTGCAGACATCCTATGTCACAGGTCATCTCTTATGATGCACTTAGTACAAAACATCGAGCGTTCTCTTTGGCCATTTCTTCAAATATTGTTCCTAGTGACTATGAGCAAGCTGTTGTTCACCCTTGCTGGAAAGAAGCCATACAATGTGAACTGGAGGCACTGGAGAGAAATCGTACTTGAAAAATCACCACACTCCCATCTGGCAAGAGAGCCATCAGTTGCAAGTGGATGTTCCGAATCAAATATCATCCTGATGGGACCATTGAACGCCACAAGGCCAGACTAGTCGCAAAGGGCTTCACACAAATTGAAAGAGTTGATTTCATCATAGTTGTCAGAACCGAACCGGTGATCGAACCGGTAAGATTACTGGGTCACTGGTTACTGGTTCAACCGGTGGTCACTGGTCGAACCGGTTAACCCGGTATAATTAAATAATTATGTAAAATTTAATTATTTTTTTTATAAGTATTTTTATTTTTTTTTATAAAAATAATTATCATTTTAAATTTTAATATTTTATTTAATTATTTTATATTTATTGTTATTATTATTATATTGTAAGTAAAACTTACTTACAGTTCGTTATTTTCATGTGAAGTTGATATTTAAAAATAGTTAGATAATTTGACAAGTTTACTAAATTATCTATTCATCTAACCGATTTTCACTATCAATTTTATATAAAAACAACTGCATGTGCGAGTCTTACCTTATTATTATATACTACAAGTATTTATTGAAAAATTAATATTAATAGATATCATTATAATCATGAAAAGAAAAATAAATTATGATTAATAATTTTTTTATTTTTTTAATATATATATATATTAATAAAATTTATATTTAAATAAATATAATTGATTTAAAAATTAATGACTTTAAAATTAAAATATTGAATTAATAAAAGACAATAGAATTTGCTATATGTATTATAATTTGGATATGTATTGCTCAAAAGCAATGTAGCTTGGTGGTCAGATTGTTCTTCTTGCAACCCTGGAGTGAGGAGTTTGAATCCTATGTGAGCCATTTTGAAAAATTTTCCAAAAAACACAAAGCTTTGACACTTGGCACGTTGGAGCTTATGGAGACCATGGTGGACTTGCAGAACCCAGATGCATCGTAGCTTCACCTTCAGTTGGGACCGGACCGCCCCCTGGACTGCAGCAACCAGGAGGCAATGGAACCAAATCAGAATCTGATCACTCTTTGTACACCAAACTCACCACTCATGGCGTAAAGTACTTTTTGGGTATGGAGGTCGCTAGATCTTCGAAGGGCGTTCATCTATGCCAACGCAAGTATGCTATGGATGTCCTCAAACGCAAGTATGCTATGGATGTCCTCAAAGACTTCGGATTCTTAGAGTGCAAATCAGTAAGCACACCTATGGATTACACCACTGCTTCAAAGTTATCTAGGGAGAGTGGGACTCCACTGGAAGACAAAACTGGATACAGACAGTTAATTGGCAGGCTTCTGTACCTGACCAACACCAGACTAGACATTGCCTATGCTATGGGAAGGCTCAGTCAGTTCATCGATTGTCCCACTGATATTCATATGCAAGCAGCTTATCGTGTCTTAAAATATTTGAAAGGTTATCCCGCTGTTGGCCTTCTCTTCTTGGCAGATAATGATCTTACTCTTATCGGATTCTCAGATGCAGATTAGGCAACTTGTGCTGACTCTCGCAGGTCAATCACTGGTCACTGCTTTTATCTTGGTAAGTCGCTGATTAGTTGGAAGAGTAAGAAGCAGAGCACAGTCGCACGATCCTCCTCTGAAGCCGAGTATCGGGAAATGGCACTTGCAACTTGCCAAGCACAGTGGCTCTCCTACATCATGAAGGACATTGGACTCCCCATTACGAAACCAATTACACTCTTCTGTGATAACAGATCCGCCATTCACATCGCCACCAACCCAATTTTCCATGAACGAACGAAACATATCGAAGTTGACTGTCACACTGCCAGAAATCAACATCTTTCAGGCCTCACTCACCTGATGCCGGTCTCGTCCTCTAACCAACTCGCCGATTTTCTCACTAAAGCTCTGGCCCCAGCACCCTTCAACAACAACATTGCCAAACTAGGACTTCTGGATATTTATAGTCCTAGTTTGCAGGAGGCTGTAACTTGAATAGGCATCTTGGTAGCTAAAACCCATTCTACATTTGTAAATAGAAATTAGGAATGCCAGCTGGCATAGTTAATCAGTTAGAGATTATAGCTAATCAGTTAAGTTAATGATTCTTTTTATTTTTTTTCTTTTAGCTTGTATATAAACAGCATGTTTGAACAAGGGAAATCCCAATTGAGCATTTTCACATCAACACCACTCTGAGTTCAATTCCTGTTTCTTTCTCTCACTCTTTCTCATCATATACTCTCACATCTTGCTTCACCATGGATGAAGCTTGATTCCTCATCTCTAATCTCATCGCCCTCTGTTCTTGGACTTGCACGATAGAGTTTGATGAGAGCATGACCCTCTCTTTGACGCGTTTCCACAATATGATCAAATTTTGTAACTAATACATTTTTTAGTAATATCTATATTTATCAACTTAAGTAGTCGTTTTAGATAAATTAAAACTGGTTTTGATTTCTTCACATCGCATACAAACAAACGTTTGCAGTGGGAAGCTATCTTTTAAATTCAAATAACAAAATTTTTGGCGGTGTTATGTGAATTTGTGAGTAATAGTGTGGCTGCAGAAGTAGAGGGAGTGGAAATAGTGGCTCAGTGTATTTTCGTTGGAGGAATTGGTGATCAAAACAATAGATTGTTCCAAGGAATTGGGTGTCGGGGATGCCATGCTGCGAAACACAGCCCTTCTTTTTAAGTAGTGGTGGCGCTTTTCAAAGGAGGATTGTCCGCTGCGGAAGAAGGTGGTTTGTGCTTGTAATAATCTGGACCCAAGTGTGTTGTTGTCCTCTCAGGTTATACCTATCAAGGGGACCCTTTGGAGGATATCTGCCAGATACAGTTCAAGAATCAGCAAGTAAGACAGAAGATGATTACTGGGTTGGCTATGGAGGTGGGTGATGGAAGAGGGACTCGGTTCTGGGAGGATGTCTGGCTGCGTGGTGGTGCTCTAAAAGATCAGTTTCCGAGACTTTTCTCAGTCTCAAACCAAAGAGGATCTGTTATAGGGGATTGCGGGTTTTTGGATGGGGCTGAGTGGATATGGAACTTCCAATGGAGGCGAGAGCTATTCCAATGGGAGTTGGATCTAGTGAACCAGTTGCATGATGTATTAAGGCTGGTCAAATTGGATTATGGCAGTGAGGATAGAGTTGTATGGAAATTTGATAAACAAGGGGTCTTTTCTATTAACTCTTTTATGCAGGTACTACAGGAGGACATCATTCCGGAGGATATAACAAGCTACAACTTTACAAAGACAATCTGGAAAGGTTTAGTTCCACCAAGAGTTGAACTGTTTGTTTGGTTTGTTTTGACTGGTAGGATCAATACGAAGGAGAGGCTGAGTCAGTTGGGAGTTATCCACCACGAAGATGTTGTATGTATGTTTTGTAACAAGAGTATTAAATACGGTCACCACTTGTTCCTTGGTTGTGATTTTTCTTGACAGGTTTGGTGTGCTTGGTTATCATTTGTTGGAATGCTATGGTCTTGCCCAGGGACGTTGAAGGAACATTTTATAAGTTGGACTGAGATATCAGCTAGCAAGGAGGAGCGCAAGAGGTGGTTGATGGATTTTTGTGCGATTACATGGAACATCTGGCTAGAAAGGAATCGAAAGATTTTTCAAAATAAAGGAAAAGGAGTTGATGAGATCATTCATATGTCCTTCGTGAACTATAAGGAGTGGTTAGGTGTGGATCCTTTTTGTTGTTGATGACAATGCCGGAAATAACAAGGGGATAAGCATTAGTGTTATTAGGAGTTGGCTAGATTGCTTTATGGTGTACACTGGTTCTTTCTGTTATTTTTCGCTCCACTTCTTTCTTTCCAAAAAAAACTGCAATCATAACCATGTATTAGTTATATCTAGTGAGGACTTGTGCAATAAATAGAGCACCTCCCCAAAATCCAACTAAGCACAGAAGCAAGTCATAGCTTTTGTGAATGGGTGCAATACTGTAGAATGTATAGTAAAAATTAGATATTTTGAATGAGTGGAAGAAAATATAAAATTTCCATCCCTGTGATGATTTATTTTATTGCGTATGAGTGAAATATGTTAATTTATTACACCACTTTCTGAAATAGAACTTTGTCAGCGTGAGACAAAATGGTCTGAGAGTCAAAATATGCAACATAGTAGAAACTCTTGGCCACCAAGAAGAAGAAGAATGATTTTTTTTTTTGGAGCACTACTTGCACAAACTCTTGCATTTCTGATTTTTTTTTTTTTTTTTTTTGGTTTGCACCAGGGTCTCCATTAGGCCAAAAGCCTAATAACTAATCCCTCAGAGGCACAAAATGGGTGACCCTCCCAAGCAAGCAAGTTTCATTTCTATCCTCCAATGAGTATCGAATCCGGGAGAGATGGTTAAAGGACACAGACCCTTATCCATCCATGCCAACTTGCGTTGGTTGCATTTCTGATTCTATTTCTGGCGTAGTAGTGGTTTTGGCAATATTCGGGTCATTTTGGTAGTTTCTGAGCTATGGCAGACTTTGTTAGTGGCTTTGAGCTATTTTAATTCCTATAATTTAAAAAGCCAGTCTTTTAAAATCATATTTTATAGTTTATACGATTTCCCAATGGCATGAATTAAAATACTTTCGCATTGCTACATGAAAATCCAGAAAAAAAAAATGAATCAAGTATGATAGTAAGTCAAATATCACCAATTTGAACATATCTTTTATTACTTAGATCTACAACCTTAAAGGTTGCTCTCATACGTTACTCAATGCACAAATAAATAAAATCGGGATAACACTAACAAATAAAATTAGAAATCAGCACATCACACATTTTTGCAAATTCAAAGACTAGACTTCAAATTTCGGAAACTAAAGTGATTCCCATATTCAATGTCAGATGCTAAGGTAAATATTTACTATTATAACGGCACCAGTACCCACTATAGTTAGTATCAATAAACCATTTTCAGTTAATCATATGCACCATTTGGGAAGACTGAGTGTAACATATCTAACAAAATTCACCCAGTCTCTTACAATTTCTCATTCCTGTCAGTTCTATTTTTTTATACCATACATACAATAAAATCTACATCTAAACCCTAGTATTACTATGATCTTGATTTACATTTGGACACTTTTGAACGCTTCCCAGATGATCCTGTACCATTGAAGCTTGGTTTTCTTCTTTTAAGATCACCGTTACTTCGAGAATCAGGGGATGATTTGCTTGTTTTGCTGTGGTGAACAAGATTGGTTACAATGGCATATGTGGTGACATCACCCCTTGGTGTCAAGATGGTCTTTCTCTCAATAACATCATTCTGACCACATTTTGATTCAATAACTGCCTTCTCTCTTAGCTTTTGGAATATGAAATCCTTATCGAAGTTGAAGCAGTCGGTTGAACCCTGAAAAGATTAATAGTTTAGGTTTAGACCACACTTCTCAATACGCAGGCATGAAAAAATGGTTTTCTTTTGGATTAAAAACATAGGCATCAGACATTAGAAGGAATAAAAGAATGAACATGGTACCCCCAATTTTCTTTCAGATCATACCAAAGTGACGGCGGGAGTTTTCGAATAAGAAATGGTATTTGCCATGAAAATGAGAGAGAAAAAACTTCACCTTGAAATCAACTGGAACATCAATTTCAAGGGACGAGCAGCCACAGCCATCACCGAAATTGAGTTTCAGAACCATTTCAAATGCTTTGTTATATGCTGTTCGCCTGTAAAATCAAAGTCACCCATGTGATAAGAAGGTGCAGGCCATGACATGACATCTATTTTGAGTATCAAAACTTATTGGAACAGAATTATTTCCATTCCATATTCCATAATTTTTAACAAAGTTTCACAATACTCCCAAATCAATTTTTAATCTCATCTAGTGTCTAAGGAGCAGTGAAGTGAGTAAAATTCATAAGAAGAAAGAATATATATATATATATATATATATATATATATAATAAAAGTGTTATAAAACCTTTTAAGCCGAAACGGTTGCCTGTCAAGAATGGCTGCTTTGTAATCTTCCTTGTCTAAGAAGGATACCTGCAGAACAAGATAGGTATGCTGGTCAATTTCTGGCCTAGTGATGATTTTTTTAAACTTACATTCATGATAAGATTAGAATGGTTAATGGAATGCATTACACCAGCAGCCAGTAGGATAGGCAACAAGAAAGGGCTGCTCTTGCCCTAATTACATTGGAAAACTAGGAGGATTTATCGTCATTGTTAGGTTTACCAACAGAAAATATTTTGACTGGGAACAGGGATCAGAGAAAGGAAAGAGAAGAAGATATCAGGGGAGACTAAAAAGAAGAATCTTAATATCATGGAAGATCAAGAGGGAAAAGGGAGAAAAAGGAAGCATTTTCAATTTTTAAAAGTCCAGCTATAAAACTCTACTATCCCTAAGTAGACAAAGCCAGCTCAATAAGCAATCAAACCTAAATTATTCATGGTTAGAGAAAAAGTACTTAATAACCGGAAGCAAGAAAAAATCTAAACTACAACAATAAAGAGTTGGCTATATAGATCAAAGGAAAGTAATCTGTCTTGTAAATTATATAGACAAATAAATTAAATCCAAATGCTTCTCAGTTCTTAATGATACCAATTTAAGTGTTTCTGTCTACACTGCCTCTGATTTAGGCCACTGCAGGAAGAGGCAAAGGGGGTTGTAAGACCCAACAGTAATTAAATAAAAAGACTTTGGACAAGATTAGTTAAAGGTAGAGGAAAATAGAGAATAGTTAGTTGGTGTGGTTGAGCACTGTAACAGTTGAGAGAGTAGAGAAGCTTTAACTCTTCCTCATTGTATCCTTACAGATTCTATACAAATTACCCCCCAAATTGTTGGAGTTCCTCAGCACACTGCTGGGAATTCCCAATTCGATACACTAAATTTTATCTCTATTTCCTATTGCCAATATCACTTCTACCAGCTACACTCATTGAATCATATTCTCCTCATGTGTGACTATAGGGCATCTTCTCACATGATTGAGCCATCTTTCCTAAATAAGTGCCACCTCAAGTTTCGTTCTATTGCAATGCCTTTTTTGTTTTGGTAGATCCACAGATATCCTCCTGCTGGAGAGAATCATTCAAGCATTTGAGATCCCATAGAGAGGCATGAATCTTTCAACACCGGTTACTCGGAACTCAAGACTCAAACCCAAGACCGTTCATTAAGGAGGAGTATCTGCCACTCCAACTCACCATGTCTAGGTCTTTGCAATACCTTTTAATACTATTGTATTTAATGTATACCGACTCCAGTCATCTGGTGCAATATTCTCATGTATACAACATTCAACTTATTCTCATAGCATTTTATTGCCTAATAATCAATGTTTTGTAGTTTTAAATACTACCAGAGAACAGTGTGAAACTTAAGTGCATATATACTATTGTAAGCTATACAGAAAAGCCCTTAATTCAATATTAATATTCTTAACTCAATAGTCATATTTTATTCCCATAAAATTGACAGCCAGTCTAGCAAACATGAAATGTGGGCCATAAATAAATTAAATGAGAAACAGACTAAACATATGAACTCACCTCAACAGATTTGATGAAAGGCAATGTTGCTTTCTGTCCATGAGCACTTGCAACTTGGAGAGTCCAGTTCACATATCTTTTATCTGATATCCATATGAATGAATTATGTTAGAGATATGAACCAATGTGTAATGTATGCAATGCTAGACAGTAAATCCATCATCTTGGTAAACTTTGTTAGTACCATAGATAAGACTTAGATTTGAGATTATAAGGGATAAAGGGAACAAGTTTTCACGGATGCTAATGAGATCAAACAAATATAAGGAATAGCAAAATTCATTGATTTTATTCAGTAATAAAGGGGCTTCATCCAGTTAATTTGATATAAATAAAATCTGAGATCACTATATCTAAGTTTGTAAGAAATTATACTAATTGTTGACTACAAATGCATCCAAACTTCCTTGGCCATTCATGATATGAAAAAAATTTGAACCAACTAAAATGCTAGTCAGGTAGGCCATTTAAGAATTGGGTCATGTCTTCCATTTTGATCATTCAAATATCTAGTAAAAAATGTGTCTGTGTCTCCGTGCATTCATAAGCTAAATGGACTCAATATAATTACAAACTAAATGCTGGTTACCAAGGCTCAAACCCTGCATTATGATAATCTGGAAAAGATCAATCCTTATAAAAGGAGGAATCTGCAGGTTAAGTTGGTCCATGACACCTGCAATTACCTGGCACCAATGTAAATTAATTCTTATCAAAATGTATATCGCATATCTGTATTCCTCATGGCAGGAGAAGAAAATTCAAGCCAGACTTATTGCTTCAGATTGAACTGATATTAACATCTGGATAAGAACGTATAAGAAAATAAGAAATTTCATGAAACAGAAATGAATTCACACTTTAACAATGTCATAAACTTTTAAGAGACAGGTCAGGAAGGAAATTATCTAAGTAGTCAAAGCTTGTTTATTTTATTGATAACTTTAGAAAACATTATTTATTACTTTAATTTATCTCAAATGCTACTAATGGAGCCATCCTTACCTAATTTGTGGTTTTTGACAATATTCATACAGGAAACAAATATCATGGTATTATCATAGAGGAGTTTCATATTACACAATAGTAAGATCTACAAAGCATATCATTTACATGCTCTCTCGAATTTGATTCCTCTATAATGAGTCCTCACTCCTCACTTTGGAAAGAAGAGTAAGGTCTCAATCCCACACAAGAAAATCAAGGGAGAGGGTTAAATTGGGGTTTATTATGCATATGCAAGTAATATCAGCAACTCAATTTGACAATTGTTGAGAAATCTTTTTATGTTGACATCTAAACGGAACACTGTCCCTAGCGGAACTAAATTCGATTCTTTAATATCATACCAAATCCATTATATCTAATTAAAAATATAACCTAATCCAAAAGCTTTTCTTGCAGTATGCCCCAAAGATCACCTCAAATATTATAGTATAATAACTGTACCAAGGATAAATTAACATAAAATATTTATACAATTGCATAATTTTATAAGATTGCATAATTGTTTATTATAACATCAATTCTTAGTTTAGAAACAGGAATTTATCGAGGAATAGAGGATAATGAGAAAGCAGTTTATATATCATCCAATAATAGAGAAGGCTGGGCATTAACAAGTTATTCAACTTCTTTTGTAACCCTTTCATCCCCCAGCTACACATCCTTATCTCTGTCATTGACTAGGTTAGTGCTTTTTCACAACATTTGCATCAGCATAAATTTTTAATGCAGAAAGCTTTGCAGGTAAGTAATGACTATAAATAGAGAGAGAAGGAAAACATCATCCGTAATCAAAGGGCAGAGGCTCAGATCAATACCTTATCTACAAAACCATGAATGACTAAAGCAGCTTTTTTGTCCTTCGGAGTTTTCTGCAGGTCCAAACATCTATAGTTAGATATTTACATTAATGAGAATGCATAGGCATGACAGCAATAATAAACTGAAACTTGAAACTTAAAAGCCAGACAACAAAATTAGAGAGGGACTTAAGAAATTGGCTATATAACTATGTCAGACTATAAATCTATAATACTAACTATAAGGAATAAGGAATTCCAATATTCTAAACACATTAAAGATATTCAAATGTATTATGGCATATGTTGGCCAAAGTCGGTTTCGGATTTGTCTAAATGATATCAATTTAAATCACTCCCTTGATCACCTTTACTGCTTTACATGCAAAGATGATCAAGGCAACCAAGACTTACTGTTATAATAATACTAGTTAGTGCTGTAAGAGCATGCAAACCAATAAATAACGGTCAGAAGGACTCGCATCTAAAACACAAGAAAGCAAAACTAAGAAAAACTAGCCAAAATATTTTTAAATTTTAACTGCATGGCAAGACTAAACTAAAACTACAGAACTTATGTGTTTTACCCATAAAATTTTCCATGGTTAATCGAATTAATTGAGCTCAAATTGGATCTATATTCCTTTTAGGAAAAGCAGCAAGTGTACCATTTTTTCCTTTACCTAGTAAGTAGAGAATAAGAGGCCTAAACCTCTAACAACAGCAAAGATAACTTCATTTTATAAGTTGGGAAGCAGGTTCACCCTGAATACCTGATATGATTAACATTCGGAAGCTGGCTAGAAGAAAATATGATATACCTGAAGATTTACAATAACAACTTTACCCCCACCACGTATTGCTTTCAAAGGCAAGTTGCACGCAGGAGTTATTTGCAGACTGCATTGAGATTTTTAGCCACATTATTGCAATAAAAAAATTGAAAATCAAGAAAATAATTTAATGACATGGAAATGAAAATGCATTGCTCATGTATTCACTTCAACATGGAGTATACGTGAAGCTTCATGTTCTTGGTTGAATGTATGTCTAGTGTAATACGCTGTTTATATCCATATCCTTGGCTATTAACTATTAAGTGATGATAAGTTACATTTTTCTTCTTCGCAATTCCATTTATGTTGCAAAATTTAGTTTCCTTCCAGAATATAAAGATGCAAATAGAACCTGTAACTAGAGATGGTTCAATTACTAGGATACTCCACTACTCTGCTCTCAAGGTCAAGCACTGTTAGTTTAAATGAAACTAATCTAATTTTGCATATCAATTTCGCTCTCCATTCTACCAAAAGAAGCTGGTTTATGAAAATAACAAGGTATTACCCAAGCAGTCAAGCTTTTCTCACGAAACTGTTAAAGTCAATTTTATTTGGATCTGTTTAAAATGAAGGCTGATTCTGCACAACCCAAAACAACTAAACTTGTACAAGTGAATAGGTAGGTGGGGACTGGGGACTAAGACAGAAGTCATTGGAATCAATAACTAATAAAAAAAGCTAGAATATAAAGTAAATGAAAACAAAAGTGTAACAGGAATAAATCATAAATCCTATTACTACCTTGTCCCCAAGCACAACACTATATCTGCCTGTTTGCAGTGCTTCTCTGCAGGATCCATTTCCTTTGGAGGCAATGCATCCTTTATACACAAGGAGATAGAGACATGCTTAGAGTTAAGAAAAAGCAGGCATATATATTAGACAAACAAAAGACAAACGTTCGTTAACATGTCCTTAATTATACACCATGGCACAGTAGTTGTCAGAAACATTAACAGCTAAAATCAATTAGTAGTCAGTGTCATGTTAAGGTTAGCTTGGTGAAGGACAATTTCGCCCAATAGACAACTTTCAGCAGTTCCCAATATAACAGTTACTTTTCCACTTTTTAGTGAGAGTATGTGTGGCTGCATGTAGTTGTAGTGTGTTACTTGTTTATATATATATATAGTACTGAGTCTGCATCAATGTAAAAGAAGACTAACATGCCAGGAAAGCAACAATGACCATTATCTATTGCGTGCAAAAAATGTACATGGTAGCCATGGTGTGCATGTATAGGCAAAAGTAACAAGAAATGAAGAAACCAAATAATGTATGTTGTTGTCTACAATTCAATATTTGAAGGGAAAAAAGGTCATTATTATCAAAAAGCACAATCGCGGGGGAAAAAAATTCTGCAGCTAAAACACCCATGAAAAGGCAGCAACCAAACTTGACATCTGCAAAACTGCAATTCTAATAACAAATTATTGACTCGATATCATATTTTAATACCAAAGAAAACACAAGATCCACTAGACAGACAACCATAATAAATCATATTAGTTAAACTTCAATCAAATTGCCATCAAATAAATTAACATTATCTACCTCCCAGTCAAGGACTGTATCCTTGAGTCTTGCTCCACATTTTTCATCTGAACAGCGTCGTGATGTCTCCTTTAAACCAATAGTTTCTACCTCAAAGTCACGAAAGTACCTTCAGAGGTTTAAATCATATGATTAGATTATGATCATTTAAAACCATATCTTTAAAAACAAGGATTTGTAGTTGACTGATATAAACCCCCCAAAAAGCAAACCAAGAAGAAAACCATAATTAAAAAAATGTTCACTTGGTGGTTATGTTGCTTCTGCATAACAGGAGCAAGCTGAAAATTATTTATAAGAAATGAGTTCATTTGAACAAAGTTGAATATGGAAGAAAAGAAGGCGTAACTGAAATAACTAAAATAACAAAAACTGGCAATGACTAAATCAGCGGTGACTTAATGCAGAAAAATCAGGACAAATCTAAATAGAAAATTTCACAAAGTCAATACAGGATGGAAAAGATTAAATATTAGAAATTACAATAGGGCTTTAATTTAAGAGAAAAGAGTTCTTGATGCTTGCAGCTTGTTCTGTTCATACTTGCTGCCATACTGTAAATATTGGTACCTTCATAGAAGACATATGATTGGTCGGAAATTGATCCTCTCAATTTTTTTTAATCGCAATTGATCTTTTAAAGTGCGATCTCACCCCATACAAGACATTTCTTTCACATGTTTTTCCTTGATCTCACTTAAGTCTCGTATGGTGTGAGATCATACTTCAAAGATCAATGGAGCAAAAAAATTGAGAAGATCCATTATGATGATTGGTCAACTAATCAACTCCCCCAAAATGACAGCCCATGCAAAAGTAGGGACAAAGGGAAGTTAGATCTTACTCAACCCCGCAAGAAGGACATGTTTCCATGAAAGAATTCCCATGCAACTCAGCTAGTTTCTCCCTTGGTATTCCAGATCGAAGATGGAGACCATCAACATTCTATCATAAGAAAATAAAATATCAGAAGGCACCCAATAAAAAACAAAAGCGGAAAAAGTGAACATTTTTTGCATGTCTAGAGAAGAAAGTGTATACATAATATAAAAACAATGACTCTACCTGACTGATAACAAACTTTAAAATACCAGCCTTTTCTAGTTCAACTAGAGCCATATGAGTCAAACTTGGCATCGCTCGATGAAATGGCAGTGATGCTTCAGGCAAGGCTTTACCTTCACGCTGTAATGACATAGAAAATACGGATAAGAACCTGACATGAAGTCAAATCCCACAATTAAACCAGATAGCAAAGACTATGAAAGAATGTGCA
This sequence comes from Arachis monticola, assembly GCA_003063285.2. Lineage (NCBI taxonomy): Eukaryota > Viridiplantae > Streptophyta > Magnoliopsida > Fabales > Fabaceae > Arachis > Arachis monticola. Next base: position 67,300 of record QBTX01000192.1, read on the forward strand.
TTGCAAATGATAGCAGCATCTGAATTAATTTTTAATAGCTTTGTCCAACAATATCAATTATCACAGTACTTTATGACTCTTCAGTAGAGAAACCTACATTTAACATAAAATTTTGGGTTCGATTTCAGTTCAACAAGATAAAGTGTAGGAGACATGTTTCTCTTTGGCAATCTCAGGTTCAAAACATATCCAAGTAACTAGGCTAGGAATTAGGATAAATCATGGGAATAAAAACTTAATTTCATCAGAGAATAAGCATTTGCAAGATTCAAAAATCATCACCTGAAGTGTCCAAATTCCCTTAGGACCTCTAAAATCGGGTATACCACAAGAAGTTGATATTCCTGCACCTGTAAAGACCACCAAGTGCTTACTCTGCAAGTAGAAAAATGAATATCAAGTTAAAAAAGCATATCACATAAATATAAAAAGATAAAGAGGAAAATATTTTATGTAAACATTAACAAGTAGCTCCAATTGATACCTTTTTAATCATGATGGCAAGTCGCTCTATCTGCAATGAAAGAAAAGTCAGCATATGAAGGATTAATTCTGGCCTAGGGAGGTAAATAGGTAATGAAGGAAACGTATCTACTCTTTACAATATAATGAAGGAAACCTCTCTCTAGGAAATAATGGCCGTATTGTATTCTTAGACAATAACAACTAAGCTTTATCACACTAGATGAATTTGGTTATGGTAGCTAAGACAAGACAAGAAAAAATGGAAAAAATCATGGAAAATGTGGACATAAAAAACGAGAGATGATTGAAGAAACAGCATGTATGATTCAACCAAATCCCAATTCCCAAAGAAAAGAATCCAATATTGAATAATTGACCAGAATATTCATGAACAGAAAAATGGCTCCATATCTGCATAAGCAATTTACTGCACTCTGCACACATACATATGGACAAACCTAAGCAAATGCCACTAAAAGGCTCAACGAAACTAAATACTACCAATTATAACAAGGCTAGCCACAATTGTCTGTATATTGACAATTTTAAGTTTTAACCTATTCAAACAAATATGGATGTTCAATTACACCTATGCCAATAGCATTAAAAGCCACCCAAAATTGAATTATAACTTGTGATGACCTAGCTAATGAATTTTTTATGTCAATTATGTTTGGATCAACAAACATCATCAATTGCATGAATCAACAAACCCAATCACCATTTATGCATAATATCTCTAGATCCTTAATCAGAGTGCTATTTCTATAATATAGATAACCATACTAAAGAAAAACTAAATGCCATTGGTTCCTAAGATCCAAAAAGTTATGAAAACAACCCTAGCATCCACCATGCCATGGTTGTTTAATAGTACCATTGACACAATCACACAAATAATATCCTCAAGGACAATGTATTTTATGTGAAATTTAAAATCACAATTTGTGATTTAAAACTAGTCAAACCAACTCATAGCGCACTTTGAAAAGGATCAACTGAGCCCTAAGTCCTTCGTAATGATAATCATAGAGCATAATTGAAGATATCAGCAATTTTACGTAAGGCAATACAAAAAAACAACCACTATCTCTAGCATATTAACCAACGTCTAGCAGAAACTCTTCTACATTGAGGTGAAAACCTAGTCAACATTTCAATTATCAATGTTCCAAAGCATCATTAACTAAAATTCAAAACCATTGCAATAAGACAAAAAGCTCATTGATTCCAATGTATTTCTCGCCATCCTAATCCAGCTCAGCACATATCATAACATGCATGCTGATTATGGGGGAAATTCAACCTAACCATTAAAACACATGTAAGGATCAACAACAAAGCTTAATCTTGCAGCATTTCTCGGAGAAAGATCATCCACAAAATGTTTCGTTACTGAAGAAACAACAAAAGATTAAGCAACAAGAAACACCAAGACATGGGAGAAAAAAACAAGAAGAAGGTGAATGGAGAGAGAAAGGAGACGCACTTTTTCTCTCAAAAGGTGAGAAGCATCGAAATGCTCAACCATTCCAACGTTGCCGACATCTTCTATGTAGGAAAGCTTCTCTGCGTACCCAAGAGACATGTTGATTGGTGATGACTCAGAGACTGTTCTCAACGATAGGAATGGCAATGAGTCAGAGCAGCCACTGAGAAACAAAGGCAGAGAGAGATCATCGAGACGGTGACGGTGACGGCGACGCGGGAGGAGGCAGAGACAAGGCAAGGAGAGGGAAAGGGCGGCAAGGCGAGGGTTGAGAGACGGAGAGTGGGGAACGGTGAGAAACGAGGGTTGAGAGACAGATATTGGAGAGTGAGATTTTGAGACTGTAGAATCAGGGTTGCAGGAAAAAAAATGCATAGAAAGGAATGTTGTAATAAATAATTTTAAATTAAATTTTTTAGTTATTTTTTATATTATAATTAAATTTCTATTAATAGTAAAATAATAAAATTAAAACAATTTATAAATTGTAAATTTATTATTATACTCATTCTTTATATTTACATGTAGGGTGTTCGCAATGCGATTTTGATCGATTTTGAGTCAAAAATTCATCTGATTCAAACATTAATTTTACTTGCAGTTAGGGGTAAGCACGGGTCGGTTTGATTCGGGTTTATAGAAAATTAAAACCGAACCGATCAAAATATAATTGGTTTGGTTTGGTTCGGATTTATATTTTTTTTGTACATGTACCCGAACCAAACCAAACCGATTAAGAACGGATTGGTTCGATTTGGGTAATTGGGTACCCGATGACTTTGAAATTCATAAAAAAAAAAAACTAAATTTTTATCTTACAAATTCAACAAGTACAATAAACATGTAACATCAATAGAAATAATCCAATCATGTTAAATACCAAATACATTAAAAACTAAACTCATTAAAATCCAAACATATTAATAGTGAATAATTTTTGTCTAATGAAAAAGTCATATATATATTTTTTTATTTAATTAATATACGATCAAGTTCACGGGTTGGTTCGGGTTCCGCACCCCCAAAACCGATACCCGAACCAATCACTAACAAAGATCATCGGTTTGATTCGGGTTGGACCCGATTACCTGTTGATTCCAAAACCAATTTAATTGGTTCGGTTCAGGTTCGGACGGGTAATCGGGTACTTGCTACCCGTGCTCACCCCTACTTGCAATATGATTTGGATTGAATGATTTTTTTAAAAAATCCGATCCAATTTCAAGCGGTTTGGATTGGATTGGATTTGCAATTTTGTAAATTAAAAAATTAAATATATATAACAAGTCTCAACATCAAATTTTAAATAATCAGTAATAACATAACAAGTCTTAATAATATCTTAAAAACTAACGATAATATAACAATAGAAATAAATAAATCACATTTTGAACATAAAATATTTATTAATAATAATAATACATGAATAATTAATTATAAATATAATAATAAAATAATAACATTATAGCACATTGTGTGATTTGGATTAGATTGGATCGGTTATAAAAAGTAGATCTGAAATTCGATCCGATCCAACGGTTTGTAAAAAATAAAATCCAATTAAATCTAAATTAATACGGTTTTAATCGATTTTCGATTTAAATTAGACTGAATGGGCGATTTAATTTAGATCCGTTTAAATTTAAACGCCTCTATTTACCTATGATTTATACTCTCTTAAATTTATTTTTTCTTTACATTTTTTATCTTCTATATGCTTCTCAAATTGCATAGTTTAAAGTCACCTTCTTTTAAGAATTTCAAATTCGAGAAGGCTCAACAAAAAAAATACCTAAATTTCTGTGAGAAGATGAATATTATTCTTTTTTTCTTCAACAATAACGGAAGTATATTGTTTATGGCAGAATGTCAACATACAACTTCTTTCAATAGATTGATGATAATGAAGATTTGAAGTCATCAAATAATTATTAGTATTTTTAATGGTATGAGATTACATTTAATGATGTAGGATTATTCATTTTACTTTTTTGCTAGTTAAGTGTTGGCCAGATTTTAATAAAACTAGTGGCTTCTTAGACTTTCTCAAAGTATTAGACAGATAAAATAAATTAATACATAATCATCTTCGACAATGCTATCAACAATCTAAAAGATCAAATATCACTCTACTCTTTGTAATTCTTAATCGACCTGTTGACTACTTTCGCAATACCTGTTGTTCCTACCCTTACCCAACACTATGACCCAGGTCCAAATTCACCAAAAAGGTCCAATCCAAAGATTGGCCTTCGTCACCCACCGACCTCCTTGGAAGAGGTCGGATTCGACACAGACTCCTTCCCAAAGAAGTCGGGCTTGATGGATAGCTGGCAGATAACACTTATTCAAATAAGTAACTGCCCCTAAAATCTCTCAACCTACTTCTAGGAGCCATATCTCAACTACCCTAAGATAAAGGGACGGTTATCCACCTTGAAAGGTGGAACTACACCAACAGTGGTTATTGGATCACCACTATAAATACACTAACACCCCTCAGGTATCTCTAAGTTTCAATATTCTCTAAACCTATTGACCCCTTTGCTAACTTAGGCATCGGAGTATCTTTGCATGTACCACCCCCCATTCTTTCACATACACAAGTCAGACGGCGGCTCCCAGACGCAAACCAAGTCAGAGACCACCTCCTTTTTGACGTTTGAGCCAATTCTTCAAACCCAATCCACCATTCTCAGGTTACCTACATAACACATGTTGACACTAGTGCCTTTCCTTTAGGTAATTCAAGAACACATCAAAGAACCAACTCCTATTGTCCTTAGTTCTACTTTTATTGCAGCAACAACAATTGAAAAGCAATTGTCAAATTTCTCCTAATAGTAACTTGCTAAAAATCCTTGCTTCACTACATCAAGACATATGTACATCCTCGTAAATCTATGCCAGATTACTAAGGTGCTTTGAGTTGATGTCGGGGTTAACTATTAACTTTGATAAATCAAGTTTAATTTCAATCAACTGTGAACATCATTGGACGTACAACATGTGTAACTTGTTGGGGTGTAAGGAGGTCTGCCTCCCAGTCAGATATCTTGGCATTCTCTTAGGAGTAAACCCAAGACTGGTCAGGACCTGGAAACCGATAATTGACAAGGTAGAGGAGAAGCTCAGCCTGTGGAAAGCAAAGGTCCTCAATAAAGCGGGTAAACTGGTTCTTATTAAGTCTGTGTTAAATAGCTTGCCAGTATACTACCTGAGTCTGTATAAGATGCCAAAGGCAGTGGCAGAGAAGTTGATATCGCTGCAGAGAAGATTCATGTGGAGTAAGGAGGAAGGCAGGAATGGTCTGGCACTAGTTAAGTGGGAGGTGGTTCAAGCCCTGGAAAAAATTGGGTGGTCTGGGGATAGGTGATGCCGTGGTCAGAAACACTACACTACTGTTCAAGTGGTGGTGGCATTTCTCAAAAGAAGAATGTTCATTATGGAAGAAGGTGGTGTGCTCTTGCCATGATTTGAACCCAGTGTGATGTTATCAGCTCAAACATTACCTACTAGAGGGGGTCCATGGAAGTATATATATATATATATATGTCAGCTACAGTTCAAGAATAGTGCTGTGAAAGATAAGATGATTGCGGAGTTGTCTATGGAGGTAGGTGACGGAAGGTGGATTTGGTTCTGGAAAGATGTCTGGCTACAAAGTGGTCCATTAAAGATGAGTTTTCCGATGTTTTTCTCCATTTCAAACCAAAAAGGATTAGTCATAGGGGATTGTGGATTCTGGGTTGGGTTTGAGTGGATCTGGAACTTCCATTGGAGGCGAGACTTATATCAATGGGAGTTAGATTTAGTGGTTCAATTGCATGAGACGTTAAGACCTGTAAAGCTGACACATGATAAACAAGACATAATTTTTTGGAAGTTTGATAAGGAAGGTATATTTTCAACTAATTCTTTTGTGCAAGTAGTACAGTTAGAATCTCTTCCGGAGGATATAACCAGATACAGCTTCACAAGAACCCTATGGAAAGGTTTGGTGCCGCTACGAGTGGAGTTATTTATCTGGTTTACTCTGATAGGACGAGTAAATACTAAAGAAAGACTGCGTAGATTGGGAATTATTAGTCAAGGTGATAACATGTGCGTTTTGTGTAATAAAGAAGTTGAACATATTTATCATCTGTTCCTAGGGTGTGAGTTTACTTGGCAGGTATGGTGCCAATGGCTATCTGAATTTAGGAGGTCGTGGACTATTCCGGACTCACTAAAAGAACACTTTGAGAGTTGGATAGGTGTTGCTAACAGGAAGATAGAGCGCAACAAGTGGCTTATTTACTTCTTTTCGGTTATTTGGAACATTAGACTAGAGAGGAATGATCAGATTTTTAATAACAAGGGAGGGAGTGCAGAGGACGTATGTCAGAAATCTTTAAACAGTGTTAGAAAATGGAGTAGTTTAGATCTTTTTTGTTATTGACGGCTATGCCGTAGATGACATTAAGAAGATTTTTTTCATACTTGTTTATGTGGTAATATTATTTTGTTTGTCGCGCTACTTTATTGTGTTGAGCTCTTGTTCAAAAAAAATTCTTATTATTCTTCACACATCTATATCTGTGACATATAATGTTGCATGCTTCTTAATAATTTTCTTAAACTCGATAATTGACATTAATTCTAATTCCATGAGAAACTAATAGTCTTTATTTATCTCTGTTTCATTATTTTTAGAGTACCTTCTGTTTTTTATCATGTCATCAAAATTTCTCTCATAACTATCGATTTTTTCAGTTTAATATCTCTCAAAAATGTCTCTAACTTCTTTATACTAACTTGATTTATATTAATATTTTTTGTATTTAGCTAATATGTGTTTTCACTTTTCAGGACACAAGTTAAAGTTATCAATTAAAAAAATTTATATAAAAAATATATAAATTTTAAATTTCTAATACATTTGATATTTATTTATTAAAATAAAAAATGTAAAAATGTCTATTAATAATAATTTTTACTTGTATCTTTAAAATATATGTTAGTTAAACCATAACAATACAAGTTATTTATAACAATATATAATGACAAATATAAATTTTGGTGTTCAATTTTATTTTTTAATATTGTCCTTAATAAAAAGCAGTTATTATTATCATTTTTAAAATATGGTGAAAATTCAGGTGAAATCGACTTCACGTGAAGTTAATATCTGAGAGCCGTTAGATGATTTGACTAATTTGACTAAATTTTCATCTAGCGGCTCTCAGGTATCAACTGCACGTGAAGTTGACTGCACCTGAGTTTCCACCTTAAAACACGGATCGTTTTTCTCTCTCCATGTACATTCTATCGTTACTCCAAAAAAAAGGGTAATGCTAGGGAGACAAAAAATACAACCAGAGCGTGCCTTATTTAGCATTTATTAATTGTCGCAACAATTAATAATGCTAAATAAGACAAATTATGGCTGTTTTTGGCTAATTTTCTTTGATTACCAAACATTTTCGAAAAAAAAAAAAAAAGCAACTTTCATTCTCTTACTTGCATCATCTGCATATATAACAAGTTCAAAAAACAACTCAATCTTCTCCTACTCATTTTATCTATACATTTTATTTCAAATTAAAACTTCTACCATTTTTTAATGATAATGGTCGAAACGTCACAATTTCTGGCTGCAAAATTGCTTGATCTGAACATCTTTCAAATTCGCAGCATTTGGTCGATTACATTTGAAGACTCTTCTAATATTCATGTCTAAAAAAATTCTTCTGATATCATGTACTTTATGTATATGGTCAACTAAATTTCATGCTAACTATCGCACATATGTTGAGTAGCACTTTCAAAAATAGCTAGCGTATTAACTATTAAGTTTGAGTAGTATGTAATAAAGAGCGAACAAGATATTCAAATAAAAAAGGGCTGCACATTGCTAGGTTTTGAATTCGGAAGTTAAACAGTATTTTGTAGAACGAATAAAGTTGAAATTAATCTGATTTCAGTCACACTCTTTAGTTAAGTGCTGTATTTTGGGATATAAAAATTCGTTTAAGGAGAGAGTGTTTTGAGGAAATAAACATTTGGTATAAATTGAAGTCTACATAAAAAAATTAATGCTCACGAATACATTTAAGATATAATTTATTAATTTTTTTTAATCTGTTTGAAATAAAGGGGAAGGAAGAGACATAGAAGATATAAAATATAAAAATAACAATATTGCAATTATTGATTTTTTTTTTTTTTTTTTTTTTTTTTTTTTTTTTTTTTTTTTTTTTTATATTTTTATTACTTTTGCTATTTATTATGGCTCTCAATAAATCCATTCTGTCACAATATTGAACAAATGAATATATTTATGCGTACTTCCGACAGTGTCGGTGCTTGTGTTTTCCTATGTAAATATTCCAAAAATTAAAAAAAAAAAAAAAATTTAATTTTTTAACAATATTTTTTTTTAATTTACATTTTTTTCAACATAACAATTTTGAACCCCGATCATAAGAGAAAGTAAAATCAATGGTTCAAATAATTAAATGTTCTTATCAATGGTTATGTTTTATAACACTGATGTGTAGAGAATAGTCTCTATCTTCCTTTGGTCTTAATTTAATTATTTTTTCAATTTAAATATTTGTTAAAAAAAAAAAAAAAAAAATATTTGTTTATAAAAGAATTACTTAATTTAAAAAATTTTTTTTTTTTTTTTTTTTTTTTTTTTTTTTTTTTTTTTATTCAATTTATATTGATGGAAGATATTAATGTTCCCTTGGCCATAATTATTTGTTTTGGACAATATTAATTAAAGACTAAAAAAAAAAAAAAAAAAAAGATTTAATTAAATTTATTTTCGTATACTCTAATTAACGAAACAATTTTTGTAACGTGTTTACATTTTTAAAACAATAATATAATAATATTATTTTATGCTGCATAATATTAATATTTTTCATAGTTTAGAACTAATTTATAATCGCTAGTTAGATATTATACCATAAGTGGTAAGCTCAAACAGTAATATTTCATATAATAATATTTTTAAGAGTTAAATAGGAACCAAATGGGTCAGTAATATTATGCACTATTAAGGCATTAATTATAGATAACGAAATTTTCAGGGACAGCAAATATAATCAAGATCTACCATCGTCCATTCGTCATCAATGCGGTTTTTATACTAGGACTGTCTCACGCACCTGGCGCTATCATAACGGCGTTTCTCTCATGCGCTATCCAACACCTGCTTTTAACGCTCCTCTCAACAAACTAGCCGGTACGTTCTCTCTGCTCCTACGTCGCAGTTCTTCATTGACGAAGCATTTGAAGCTTTCACCTTTTTATTTTGATAAAATTGTTTTTCTCTGTCGCTTCATATAGTCCTTTTCAGGTATAGAACAACTCAGAATTTTCACTCTCTCTATCCATGTCAATGATGGAATCAGTGTTAGAAGAACAGAATATTGAAGTAAGCAATTTCTCCCTCTTCTAATTTCATGATTCTTTATTGCTAATGATTTGGTTCATAGTGCACATCAATGTATACAATGATTTGATTATGATTCATGAATTTCTGAGCTCGGCAAAGCATGCTGTTGTTTGTTTTCATAATAGAGTTTAAATTGAATGTACAAAATCCAAATTATACATTAAAAACAAAAAAAAACTTTTTTTTTCATAAATGACAAACAATCACAATTATACAACCAATTCTCATCAATCTCACAATATCAATGAAAAAAAATTAAAAAATGTTAGTGTCTGCTTGGTTGTTCTAAGGTTAATGAATATGGTTTTTAGAAGGAATGCCGCTGCGTACCGTCAACACTCTTGATCCATCTTTTTTCTTCTTCTATATTTTTTTTTTTTTTTTTTTTTTTTTTTTTTTTTTTGTTGTTATTGCTGCTTTCATGATCCTGAATCACATCAGACCCATTTGTGATCCCTTTCTTTTCAGATTTGTCATATTCCATAGGGTAGCTTCATTCTTTGCTAAGGAATATCTGTGAATTGTTGCATATGCTTTGTCATAGCATAAATAATCACTATTTGTATCTTAATAATTGCAATAAGCAACATGCTTTTGGACTTTCAACTAACTTTCATTTTCAGATATTTGGGTCTAGGGCATGTTTCTTATTTTGGCTCAATTTTCATGTAAACGTTTAGATATGTACTGCAAGATATCTCCCACAGCCATGGCTTGTCAAAACCCTTTCCTCTTTTCTGCGTTGTGCCTTCATTTAAGCTCTGCCCTCATTCAAAGGTGTTCCTCTTCTTTACCCTAAGAATGCACGTAATTAGCCTATAGAGTGTTTAATTGAGAATTTTTGCAACCTTGATCGCATCACAGTTTGCACTCCAGTTAATGAGTAATTTTGCAGAAATATGGACTTTAACCGATAGTTGCAGCGGCTACTTTTAAGTGAGATGTTTTGGACATTACTGAATCTGATGTATGCTAACTTTTTTATGCCTACAGGATGTGGCCCAAGGGTTGGCATGGTGTCTTCTGGAGACCATATGAAAGATGCAAAGTCCATTTTATCATAATTATGCCAAGCGCGTTGGTTTTATTACTAAGATAAGGTTTACCCGATATGAGTTCGGTAGAGATATAAGGTTTCCTGAGAATCCAAATTGGTGAGTGATTCACGCTTGTCCAGTGCAGCGCATCAGGGATAGAGCGTAAACGCGCGTAAAACGACAAGATGCACGACAGATTTGCCCAGCGTAGAACACGTTCTTAGGTGCGCGAAGCGAGGAGTTGCAGCCGTGCAGGGATTCGCGCGCGCTGGCAATCGGTGTTTCGGATGATGAGCGCACCTAGCTTGGATGAGAGGCAGGGCTCATTGGGCCTGCCAGATAGATATGCGTCAAGCTCCGCATACTGATTGTGTGCGAAGCAGCGAGGGGAGGAGTCCGCCATTCATGAACGTGTAGGGATCAAGTTTGGCGTCTCTAGGGTCGAAACGTACCGCCTCATCAGTTGTCTCGGCGGAGGCTGGCGCGCACTAGCGCCGAGGATGGCTGTTCGTGACACGAGCGATGTGACTCCGTATAAGCGTAGGCTTGGTATAATCGCTCTGACCTTGCAACTAAAGGAGGAGGAACACACAACTACTAAGGAGTTCACCAATAGAAAAGACCAACCGTGACCAAAAACATTGGGCACGAAGGATTTCTATTAGGGTTATAAGGAGGAGTTGGATTATAATCGACGGTGTGTGTTGGATCATTTCACAATCGCTTGTGCAATGCCAGAGAATGTGCAAAACTGTTGAAACGTAATAGAGGGATGACTCCTAAACGACACATGTGTCAGAGTTCAACTTGGAAGAAGGAATGATGAAGCGGTGTGAAGACCGAAGCAAAAACATATATGTATTGGTGGGCTGACAGCATGGGGTTTTATTCCTAAGCTATAAACTTAATGGAAAAGATGTTAGGAACTATCTAACTACACCCTATCTCTTTTGGCATCTTTATACAAGAAATCCAAGACAAAAAAGTTCTTTTTATAGCACTGTCTAAGCGATATAGACCACCAGTGATAGTCATCAGCAGCACGACACAAATAACTAGTATTTTCGATATTTCTTATTACAAGTGAGTCTTGACACAATCGATCTTATATTTAAACAAAGGTAGATGATGAAATGTCCAAAACGAGTACAAAAGGATACAAGAAACAACTTGTATGGATTAGCGGGTTCAGCAAATTCAAATGAGGCAAAAGGAGGCATCACTAACTTTAATATATAAACAAAGAAGTCCAATGCCCATATTCAAAGTAGTAGATTCAAAAACCAGGAGAGTGCAATTAGTAATGATATTCACTGTTTATACCTTTATATGGCCAACTTATTGTTATTCGAGTCGATAGAGGATAGCATTTCTGTTTCATTTTCTGTTGCCATTTAAATATTTAATAGCAATTAATGAAAAAAATTTAACACAGAGGTAAACAGTGACAAGGTATGGTTGATAGACAACAGCGGTTCTTGAAGAAAGTCAGGAGCACAGGGAATAAGACAAGGTGACAGAAATTAAATAAAGGTAAGACATTTTTGGGTCTGTACTATAATAGTCTAGGGATTCACTGATGGTAGAGAAGTTTCAACTATCGGAAGGGAAGGAATGAAGATTACATCCAGAAATAGCATGACACCGGGACAAAATAAATACATAGCAAATATATCTTCATGGCACCAAACAAAAAAATATAACACTTTTTTTTTTTTTTTTAATTTTTAAGTATTTCACTTCACCATCTATGTTTTGGAATTTCTTTTTTTTTTTTTTTTTTGATAAAAAATATCTTTTCAGAATATCTTTTCTAACCTCATAACTTTTTTTGCTTTCTTTGTTACGCCATGATGTCCCAATGTGACACACATCTCCTATAATATAAGAAAAATAGTTATAGTTACTAAATTAAACTGTCCAATTATAAAATAGAAAAAGTTTTTTTTTTATTTACATAAATTAAATACAACCAATAATCAAGAAGCATTATGCAATAGACATCTCAAAGCTAAGGGTGCGCCATTTTATTTGTTGAAAAAAAAGACCATATAATTCATAATGCTTTTACAATGTATGTTAGTGGTCAAAACATAAATACACATGATTAAAAATATTAGAAAAAAACAGAAACCAATGTACAGTCAAGAATCTAACCATATTGTGTTATCTGATGTGCTTGAACACATTGACGATGATATCCTCCCTAAAAAATATTGCTCTAGGTATGTCTTTTAAGATGCACAAATTCTTCCTTATTGCAACCGCTACGCGTCTGTTGCCACAAAAGTATATCTTATTTATCTCTTCTATTTAACTTATTGTCCTCATCCCTTTTCTTCTTCCCTATTTTTTGAAAAAAAAAAAAAATAACTGATTTTTTTTTCTCTCTATTCTTGTTTTTCCTCATGTATCAATAGGGCAGAAGATGGAATGAATGTCGCACAGCGTCTTGTCAACCTTCTTGAATTGGAGAAGGTGTTAACATCAGTAGTCTTCTTTTCTAAGCAATGCTATGCTCACTTTGGCACACTTCCTATCTCGTCCATTGGTTTTTTCAATTAAATCTAAAGAGTAAAACAGACATGAACAGCAAAAAATGAGATTATAAACTAGAGAGAGAAGTGGATTATAATGATGGAATGTGAGTGCAAAATATCATTAAGGTGGATGAAAACATCAAATTCAATTTGCAAAATCTCATTAAAACGGATGCAAATTAATTAGATGTCACTGTGTGAAAATATTATTAAGGTGGCTCACAAACATCCAATTCGATCGTGTGCAAAAATGTCACTACTTAAAAGCGGGTGCAAACTTGCTGATTCATTTGCAAAATCTCATTAAAAGCGGGTGCGAGTTTTCAAATTTAATGTGTTGAAAAACATTATTAAGGGTGGGGGTGCAGAACATCAAATTCATGTGTGCAAAAATCTCATTAAAGCGGGTGCAAATTATCAGATTCATGTGGATGTGCAAATGATCAACTTCTGTGTGCAAAATTCAAATTAAAGTGGTGCAATTTATTAGATTCATGTGTGGCAAAATGATGATTAAGGTGGGTGCAGAACATCAAATTCATGTGTGCACATCTCATGTAAAACGAGGTGGCAGAATATCAGATTTAATGTGTGCCACAATACATAAGGTGGGTGCAAAAACATCAAATTCATTGTGTGCAGAAACATTCTTAATAGGCGTGCAAACTTGCTGATTGCATGTGTGCACATTACAATAACAAAATCTTCAATATTCATTCACATACAATAATAATGCAAAAAACAACACTAGCAACTGTATAATTTATACCCATTTGCTAGCGATCGATTGGCGATCTCAATGTTGTTTTCATCTTTTTTGTTCCCTAATTAAATAAAAAAAACATAAATAATTTTTTTTTTTTTTTTTAATTTAAAAATTCATAACTGTAAAAAATTTTTTTTTTTTTTTTTTTTTTTTTTTTTTTTTTTCCTCTTTTTCATCATCTTGTTTTGCATCACTATAAAGAAGAATACACTATATTTTACTTTACATTCTCTATTATTTACAAAAGGATAACTCAAAACTAAATTTTTACCTTTCTTTTATCTTTTTGCTCATCTGATACATTTAATCATCTTCTCTTGTCCACATTTTGTTGTGTCATTATTTTTTTTTTTTTTTTTTTTTTGGTAAAAAATTTAATTAGGTGATTAAAGAGTGTTGTTTGTAATACTCATAGGCCTCAGTCCTTTCATTTATAGATCCAACTTTAGTTTTTTGTTACCTTTCTTTTTTTTCCTTCCATTTTTTTTTTTTCCCTTCTCTCCCCCCCCCGCCCCCCACTCCCCCCCCGTTTCTTAGCAGATCGAGTGTTGGTGCTCTTGTTGTGTTCTTTTTGCAAATTTAGCATCAACACCACCTTGCTTAAATCTGAAAGGATAACAATACCCTACAATAATAGTCACACAGATTATATTATACACTCATCATATTTAGCAAACCAGAAAAAAAATCAGATTTTTTTTTTTTTTTTTTATTAGAAATTAATATTTAGCTTATAGATCGCTTTCCATTCGCCACCACGGAGAAGAGTCTGTAGCATAACTACGGCATTACATGAATCTAAAAATTAAAAATAAAAAATAAGAGACTACATATTAAATCAGTTTAGTTTCACCAACTTCTATTATTTACCGATTGTAATTGTATTCTCTACAGTTTGCACCAAACTTGCCACTATTTTTCTTTTATCACACTGCATTCAATCTTTAGAGCAAATAACTACACACATAATTCACTAATACAGCACACCACAAAAAACAACAATTAATAACTCAACGTAATCCCCAATCTGCACTCAACAATCTTGTGAAATGTTCATTTACTAACTTCTAGCTACATACGTGATTCAGAAAGCCAACATGAACTACAAGGAAATATTATATATCTTATAAATATACTTTATGATATATATTACTATATATTGGTAGTAAATATATGTACTGGTTAGGGGAGAACGGATCAAATTGTGTGTCTATGTTGATCATCAACACCAAGAGACAAACTTGCTATAGTTTGTACACAGAGCAAAGAGCATTCTGTTACTTTCTCAGAGTAGTGTGCAGTGAAAATTAAAAGAAAATGAAAGTATGAAAATTTCAAAGGTTTACAAGCAACAATTTTAATTAAATTAAACATTTTTTTTTTTTTTTTTTTATAAACATATAATAATATAGAATAATACCACTGGCCTTGCGCTTACTTAATTAATATTAATCTCTATGTCCACCTTCATTTAACAACATAGAGAAGGTTCAGGAAAAGCCTTATATGCAAGAATTCAAATAGAGATACGTCTGCAGAACAAAAAGAAATCAATGCAATTTAAAAGTGATTATTCAATTCGTTTGCTCCTTCATGCAATTTTGCTCCTTTTTTCATATTTGAAGGTGAAAGCAATTTCAAGTTTAGTGGCCTTCATTTTAAATTTCCCTTCATCTCTACATTGTTAATTAAGACTTTTTTGTATAAAAATATAATTTTTTTTTTTTTTTTAATAATGTTATTTTTTCAGCAACAGTAGCTTTAATTAAGCATAACCTTTTTCGTTTCTTTTCAAGACTATTTTTTAGAAAAACCGCTTTTTCTAAACACGACATGCAAAATACTAAGACTTAAATAATGAGGCATATCATAACTATAAATATGCCATTTGAGCATTCTACATAGATAGCAGGATTTCAACAAATAGGAATTCAGCCACAGTTGTATTGTTATGCCAAACAACACAACACATCCCCACATCACCACAAGAACACATAAAGGATCAAAAACCTAATGTAATATGATTTCAAATCTCTGGATAAACAACGTAGGCTGATAACTGAGAGTGAAAAGCAGCTTCAAACTTAGAAATGTTGCATTAAAAGGTGGTTATTAATTGAAAGAATTATGGATAGTTATCAGCATCATGAAGTTTAAAGAAACAAACAGAAGCGCATCTACAAGCTCAACACCTATCCAATAAAACAACACCGCTATGTCCTTTGGCTTTGATGACTCTGTCTCAACTTCTCTTGGCAAGTTTCCCTTACTGTCTCTATCCCCACCCATAAGCAAAATCATGGTGGTGGAGGCCCATATAAGCGATATTTTCTATCTTCCGAATGTGGTCTTTGTGGTAATAGAATAATCTAGCAGCAAACTAATAATACTAATAAAAAAAAAAAAAAAAAAAAAAGAAATCGAAAAAAGGGATAAAAAGGGATAAGGTACATTAGACTGATTACTCGTCAAAAAAATAAAGGACACACCCATCATCTCATAAGTAAGCATTCTTTTTCTTGAATCTTTTTGAACCCTTTCAGTAAGCTCACATGCACAAACTCTTGCCCAAATTGCCTCTTGTGATAGTCTCTACCATTTCAAAAATGGCACGTAAGTGCTTTAGGGATGTGACAACGCTACTTATTGGTGCCAAAAATGAGCTAATAATGGAACATTGGTAAATGCTCTCACTAAAGATAATCTCCCTTTTGGGATGTTGAAGACATTACATTCTTCTGAATGTAATAACTTCTTGTAACATTGGCCGAGACTCCCCGCTCATGCAGATCCGGTCCGCGCGCGAGCTTGTCAACAACAGACTTGAACCGGGGCAACTAATGCCGGCTCTATTTCTGCTCTGAAGTCCATCTCTTCTTCTGGAAACTTTTACCAATTGAAGGTAATCCTAGAGCAAACCCAATTTTGTCTCGTTGTCACGATCGAACTATCCCCGACCACTAATTCTAGTTTGCTTGTGGTTGTGTTATATGCTTTAGAAAGTGCGAGGAATAACCACCTATCAATTTTCCAATCTTGAATAGCTTTCATGGATGAGCATCCTCTTTTATCAAAAGTAGAGATTCTATCGTTGTGAAAACCGAAATGGGAGAACAACGACATTCTATCAATTTCTGCAAACATAAAGTAGAAATCTTATTAAACTGGGTGCAAATTATGCTAAGTGATATGTGAAAAAATTTTATTAACCTGGGTGCAAACTGTACAAGTAAGGTGTGCAAAAACGTGAACTAAAGTGGGTGCAAAATTGTCCAAATTGTGTGTTGCAAAATCCAAATTAAAAGTGGGTGCAACTGTCGAAAGGTGCAAAAACATTCTATATTGAGTGCAACTATGCTGCGATAAGGTGTGGCAAAATATTCTCATTAAACGTGGGTGCAGAACTATCTGATTCATGTGTGTAAAATTTCATTCAGATGGGTGCAAAGTGTCTTGAGTAAAGTGTGCAAAATCCCCTTTTAAATTGGTTCATACCCGAGATTCTTAGTTTCTTCAGAGTTTTCTGCTGCATTTTTCTTCTAGTATCCCTGTTTCAGAGTTTCTTTGTTAATTGTACTTCTTCGCGGCATCTTAATATCTGGATCTTTTTCCATCTTTCAAGATACATCACTGCATATTATTAACGAAACATACTATTAAACAAGCTAGTAATCAATTATGCAGTAGCCATTATCAAAGCTCTACCACAACAAAGCTGTACTAACAAATGAGATCATAACTTATGAATATTTTTTCAAAGAATTTTTTTTTTATAAATTAAAAGTTTCAGCAATATTACTATTATGATTCATCTGCATTCAATGTCATATGTTTATAGATTCAAAACAGAGGATATAATTTAATGTATTTAATTAAAGAGGAAGCTCCAGGTGCACCAGAAAGTAATAAACAAGTACGAAGAAGCTAAGAAGTTATCGGGGTTGTTTAGAGGGACAGGTTTTGCAATTGCTCGTGGGCGTTGCGCGTAAGGATTTCTCCAACAGGTGTGGGATACTCATTGAAAATGGTGGTTGCTGTGCGTATTAGTCATGTTTAACTTCAGCATTCATTTCAAAAGCTCTAAAACCACAACAATCATACTAACAACTGAGATAATACGTATGATGAAATCAGCAATCACAATGGCAAAATAAAATTCAAAAGAAATTTTATTTTATACGAGTACCTTACAAGATTTTTCATGCAAAGACACAGGAAAACCTTGATGTTATTTCTTTGGGTGTTATTATTGAGATTCCGTTGCCCTGTTTTGAATGGAATTACAGAATGATCGGACAGCAAAGAAGTAAGGTGTGAAGCGAGCATAAATGAACGAAAAATCAAAACTCATCAACCTTCAATTATCTTTGAAGAAAGATCACGCCTGTACTAGAAACGAAGGAGAATGGATAGAGAGCTGAGAGATGCTGTTGTAGAGAGTAACGCCGCTGCTATTGGAGATGCTACTTGGGATGGACAGCGAGCTCAAAAATACTGATTCGTGTTGAGCGTGCTGCAGCATTGAGAGCAATAAAGATGGCGCGCAAGAATATAGAGGAGAGACTGTGTAAAATTTGGGGAAGAAGAAGGAGAGGTGGTAAAGGAGCGTGAGTACACGCTCTTTATATGCATTTGGGCTTTATCTTTGGTTTGAGAAAAATATACTAATGGCTGGTTGTTTGTGACCCGAAAAGTTAGAGAAACTGAGGAACTCTTCAGGGAACTGGCAAATATAGTCAATTCTAACATCATTCAGCAGCTGTGTTTTTAGTACTAAGGACGTCTACGGTAATCACAAACGGCTTTCCTCTCACGCCTATCCAAAAGGGCTTTCTCTCACGCCTCTCCAAGGAACTAGCTGGAGAGCACTGCTAGCCGGATACGCTCTTCTACGATCGCAGTTTCGTTGACAAAGCTGAAGTTTTCACCTTTTACTCTGGACTAAAATTTCTTCTGCATTCGCTCATGATCCTTCTCGCTGTAGGACAACTAGAATTTCACCTCTCCTTCGCATGTAAATGATGGATATCAGTGTTAGGAAGAAAAGAAATTGAAGTAGAGCAATTTCTCCCTCTTCTATTTATAGATTTTTGTATGTTTTAATATCAATCAATGATAAATGATGATTATGTTATGAATATTCTGAGCTCGCAAAGCATGCTGTTTTTCTTTTCATAATAGAGTATTTGAAATTTTTTTGTTGTTGTTGCTGGTTTATTTTATGGTTATATTTGATTTTCATAATTATAGCAATCACAATTACGGCAACTAAACTGTTTGAATTAAATGATTTTTTTTTTTAGTGTAAAAAATGTTAGTGTTTCTTGTTTGTTATTTCT